>CAUYLG010010582.1:0-47056 GCA_963573385.1 Cacajao melanocephalus | reverse complement strand
CTTCCTCCTCCTCCTCCTTCCCCTTCCTCCTCCTCCTCCTTCCCTTCCTCCTTCTCCTCCTCCTTCTTCCCCTTCCTCCTCCTCCTCCTTCCTCTTCCTCCTCCTCCTCCTCCTTCCCTTCCTCCTTCTCCTCCTCCTCCTTCCCCTCCCTCCTCCCCCTCCTTCTCTTCTTCTTCTTCTTCCTCTTCTTCTCCCTTTCTTCTTCTTCTTTTTAGACGGGGTCTTGCTCTGTCGCCCAGGCTGGAGTGCAGTGGTGCAATCTCAGCTCAGTATATGTATTTCCTAATATAAGGAAATTCTTTTACCTGACCACAGTACAATGATCACAATCAGGTAATCAAAATACAATTACCTAATCTATAGCCCTTATTTGTATTTTGCCAATTGTCCCAATAGTATCCTTTATTGATAGCAAAATAAATAGTAAATAAAGAAATACAATTTTAAAAAGTAAATAAAAAACTCCAGGATCAAGCATAGCATTTAGATGGTGCTAGACTGTTCATCCCGCCTGCTGGGGCAGGGGCATACGTGAGCCCATCTAAGACCGGCACAACTGTTGGGCTGACCGGTAGATTTATGAGAGATTACACATGGTTGTTGCCTTAAGTCACTTAGTTTTGGGGCGGCTTTTCAAGCAGCAATGGAAATGATAGAGCAGGTGCGCTAACCAGGATGCTTGGACTGCAAATAACAGAAAAGCCAATGCAGAGAGGCCTAGACCATGAGGACATGTATTCTTCATAAGGAGTCCTTAGGTCACAGCAGCCGCGGCCATCCCATCCCACAGCCATCGTAGGGGTCAGGGTTTTCCAGAGAATCAGAACCAATAGGATATGTAACTCTCTCTCTCTCTCTCTCTCTCTTTCTGTAGATTCTTTCTTTCTTTCTTTTTCTTTTCTTTCTTTCTTTCTTCTTTCTTTCTCTCTTTCTTTTTTCCTTCATTCTTCTTTCTTTTCCTTTCTTTCTTTTTCTTTCCTTCTCTTATCTTTCTTCCTCCTTTCTTCTTTCCTTTCTTCTTCCCTCGCTCCCTCCCTTCTTTCCTTTCTTCCTTCTTCCTCTTTCCTTCCTCCCTCCTTCCCCCACTCCCTCCCTCCTCCTTCCTTTCTTCTTCCCTCCCCTCCTTCCTCCCTCCCTTCCCTTCCTCCTCCCCTTCCCTCCCTCCCTCCCTCCTTCCTTCCTCCTCTGTAGGAATTGAATTACATGATTTCAGAGGCTGGCAAGTCCAAATCTGCAGGACAGACTGGAGACCCAGGGAAGAGCAGATGCTTCAGTTTGAGTTGTAGGCAGTCTGGAGAGAGAATTTCTTCTTCCTGGGTGGACCTTGGTCTTTTCTCCTAAGACTTTAACTCATTGGCTGAGGCCCACCAATGCTATGGAGGATAATCTGCTTCACTTAAACTCTACTGTTTCACATCTAAAAATAGCTTCACAGCAATGTTTAGGCTGGTGATTACCAAACATCTGGGCACCATAGCCTATCCAAGTTGACTCTTAAAACTAACCATCCCAGCCATCAAGGTTCTTCTGCTTTCTATCCCTGACATGTTGATATTTCAGCCTTAGCATTATCATCTCGAGGTCACAAGATGGCTGCTGAAGCTCCAGAAATCACAAACAGCAGCATTCAGAGCAGAAGGGAAGAAAGATGATTAAAAAGGTCTTTTCCTTTCCTGCCCCCCACCCCACTTCTCTTTAGAGACACGGCCTCATTCTGTTGTCCATGCTGGAGTACAATGGCATGATTATAACTCACTGCAGCCTCCAGTTCCTGGGTTCAAGTGATACTCCTGCCTCAGCCTCCCAAGTAGCTGGGACCTATAGGCATGCACTATCACTTCCAGCTAATTATTATTATTATTATTATTATTATTATTATTTTTGTAGAGATGGGGTGTTGCTATCTTGCGTGGGCTTGTCTGGAACTCCTGGCCTCAAGCAATCCTCCTGCCCTGGCCTCCCAAAGCACTGGGATTATAGGTATGAGCCTGGCTGTGTCTCTCTCTTAATGAAAAGACAGTCTTCCTAAAATCTCTTAGCAGAATTCCTTTTATGTTTAATTGGCCAGACTGGGTCATATGTCCACCTCTTGCGCATGCACTGGCAAGGGGGCATGGGATTCCAGGAATGGCTTAGACCAAGCAAGACTCATCCCCTGGGACCGGGTGGAATTTGGGGAGCAAGGTAAAAAGGCAGAATGATTGCTGAGTAGGCAACCAACAGTGTTGGTGCATAACAAATGCTGGTTAAATGTTTAAGGAGGGAGCAAATGGAAGACTGAACCTTGGTAGAGAGGAAGGTCCCACAGAGGAAGGCACACGCGGAGGGTTGGCTTGGGTGTTCTTAGCATCGGGCTAATGGCTGGCTTTCCCAGTGCCCTTGAAGATGAACAGGCTGTCTGGAGCACTTCACCTTGTCAGGTAGGTGGGGTGACCCAGCGTGAGCGGAGGAAGTGGCCGTCACCAGCTGCTGTCCTCTGGGGTGTGACAATCTGATCCTATCTCACGGCCTCCCAGCCTGGACTCCAGCCAAGCGGCTGACACCTGGCCAGCCATCTGTCATTAACCCAGAAGCTAAGTCTGCAGGGGGACACCACAGAGGACACACCAGGAGACTTCCCCAGCAGAGCACGTATGCAGGAGAGAGAAAGCAGGGAGCGCTCTTTACCCCAAAGCTAACACCTAGAAAGAGGTCAAGGAGATGCAGAAATGGACTCAAACATTTAATTCTCACTTACAGTACACTTTCCAAACCTTTACACAGTCATTTACTTAAGTATCCCCATAGCAAGGGAGGCAGAGACCACTCTCCGTTTTTGTTTTTTTTTTTTGAGACAGAGTCTTGCTCTGTCAGTCAGGCTGGAGTGCAGTGGCATGATCTCGGCTCACTGCAACCTCTGTCTCCCAGGTTCAAGCAATTCTCCTGCCTCAGCCTCCTGAGTAACTTGCTTTACAGGCACATGCCACCACACCCGGCCGATTTTTGTATTTTTAGTAGAGACAGGTTTTTACCATGTTGACCAGGCTGGTCTTAAACTCCTAGTCTCAAGTGATCCGCCCACCTCGGCCTCCCAAAGTGCTGGGATTACAGGTTCGAACCACCGCGCCTGGCCAACTCTCCTCATCTTATAGCCAAGCAGCGGAGGTGAGAAAGTCAAAGGCCTTGCACAAGGTCATCATGTGAGTCTCTTCTTGCAGGTAGAACAAATGACCAAACCTCGCAGCTTAAACAGCACAGGTGTGTTATCTCACATTTCTGGAGCCCCAAAGTCAAGGTGCCAACAGGGCTGGGTTCATTCTGGAGGGTTCAGGGGGAAATCCGTTTCCTCGCCTTTTTCCAGCTCCAAGGGGCTACTCCAGTTCCCTTATTCTTTGGTGCCAGGACCCTTCCTTCATCTTCACAGATGGCAGCCTCCTCCAGTCCCTTTCTCTGCTTCCACTGTCACCTTTTTCATCACTCTGGCCTTCTGCCTCCTCTTACAAGGATCTTCCCTCTTATAAAGACCTCTGTGATGACATTGGGTTCACTTGGGTAATCCAGGATCATCTCTCTTCTCAAGACCCTTAACTCACATCTGCAGGGCCCCTTTGCTGTATGTGTTGGTGTGTTGATGAGGACATGCACATCTTTGGGGGCCCTTATTCAGCCTATCATGGCTACCTGGCTATGGACTGGCTGAGATCTTCCAAGCCTCTTCATTGCACCTCTGCTCCCAAACCCCTCACCTGCCTCCCCAGGGCTGCAGTCTCTGAGCAATTCTGTCTGAGGTTGCATGCCTCCCTGGCAGCATTTTAGTGAATCCTACACTTACCATTCTTAGTTAAGAAGTGAGCATCTGGGCCCCAGAGTCTGGCTGTCTGAGTTGAAATCCTGGCTTCAATGCTTTGTGGCTGTGTGACCTTGGACAAGTTACTGTACCTCTCGGTGCCTTTGTTTTCTCATCTGTAAATGGGAGTGAGGTAATAGATACCAGTCTCATAGGCATGGGGTGTGAGGATTAAATGACGTCATGACTGTTGAGTTCTTAGAACAATGCCTAATTCATAATGAGCTCGGTTAATGTTAGCTAGCTTAACGCAAACAAACAAACAAAACCCATTATTGGCCAGGTGCTGGCTCACACCTGTAATCCCAACACTTTGAGGGGCCAAGGTGGGTGGATTACTTAAGGTCAGGCGTTCAAGACCAGCCTGGGCAACATGGTGAAACCCCATTTCTACTAAAAAATACAAAAATTAGCCAGGCGTGGTGGTGCACATCTGTAGTCTCAGCTGCATGGGAGGCTGAGGCAGGAGAATCTCCTGAACCTGAGAGGTGGAGGTTGCAGTGAGCCAAGATCCTGCTACTGCACTTCAGCCAGGTGACCGAGCCAGACTCTGAGTCAAAAAAAAATTATTAAAAGCAGAATATTTCATCATTTACCATCTATCAGGTTGCTTCACTGCCTTCTAGACTTGGGCTTTGAGGTCTGAGTGTGCCAGGACATTTAACGCCAGCTGCCACCCCAGACAAACCCTGGACTCACAGTGGCGAAACGCAATTGAGGCTTGCTTCTCACTCTTCTAAGGAGGAGGGCAGCCCTTCCCCAGAGAGAACACGTGGCCTCAGGGTCACTGTGGCAGGGCAGGAGAGCGGCGGGACTGCTCCATTTCTCAACACTGGCTCTCCATTGCCTTAACTCCCAAAGTCACATGTCACTCTCGCTCCAGTTCCAGCCCAGGAACTAGGTCAGTGGAGGCAGGGATGGGGTGGTCAGTGCTAGATGGGGAGGGTGGAGGCTGGGGCAGAGGAATCACTAATGCAACCCCTGGAGTCAGGGAGGCTTCAGGGAGGAGGTGATGACTAACTTGAAGCTTGAACAGGAAGCTTGAACAGGATCGCCTAGGACGATCCTAGGTCTGGCCCTGGGATAAACCCTGCAGGAGCCTAAGATTTCAATATTCAGGGTAAGAAACTAAATCTGGATATCTAGAGACAGCTGCACTCCAATGCTCATTCCATCACTCTTCACAATAGCCAAGATATTGAAACAACCTGTGTTCGTGGCAGATGATGGATAATGAAACTGTGGTATACATACACAGATGATTCAGCCTTATGCAAAGGGACATTCTGCCATTTACAACGACCTTGATGAACTTGGAGGACATGATGCTAAGTGAAATAAACCAAACACAGCAAGAAAAACACTGCAGGCTCTCACTTGTAAGTGAAATCTAAAAGACTCAAATTCATAGATGTAGAGAGTGGAAGGGCAGTATCTGGATTATCTTGAGATGGGAGATGATCCTGAGGAAAGAACGATGTGGCAGAGCTGGGTGATTCATTGAGGATTTGGCGGACCCAGGAGACTTTACCCTGACATGTTCAGATCCCAAGGTACTAGCCTAGAAGACAGCGAAGAACCTCTTGGCTGGGGTTCTCAACCTGGGGCCACAGACTCCCTTGAACTTGGATGGGGAAAATGATATCTTCATTCTCATTAACCATGAACTGAAAGACAGCATTTCATTCTACTATGAACATAGGCAACAAACTACAGGGGTGTGAGTAGTGTCTGACTGTGTCATGGATAGAATCCTATAGTTTCCTATCACATTTCACCTACTGGTGCTGTCTCAAAATATATTGTTTTTACTCAGCACTGCTTTGAAATCATGACAGTAATTAGGCTGGGATCTTCATTTTATTTTACTGTTTTTTGAGATGGAGCCTCACGCTGTTGCCCAGGCCAGAGTGCAGTGGCACGATCTTGGCTTACTGCAACCTCCACCTCCCGGGTCCAAGCCATTCTCCTGCCTCAGCCTCCCCAGTAGCTGGGATTACAGGTGTGCACCCCCACACTTGGCTAATTTTTGTATTTTTAGTGGAGATGGGGTTTCACTATGTTGGCCAGGCTGGTCTCGAACTCCTGACCTCAGGTGATCCACCAGCCTTGGCCTCCCAAAATGCTGGGATTAACAGAGGTGAGCCACCTCACCCAGCCTATTTTAACACAGCCTGAGTTAACTGTAGCTCAAGAAGGATGCCCCCAAGAACTTGCAGCTGAGGAGTCTCTATGAGATCCACCAGGCTTTGGGCAGTGCTGGTGCAGCGGACTTCATGTCTGTGTCTCCCTGACCCCTGAATTTATATGTTGAACTCCTAACACGCAATGCAATGGTGTGAGGAGGTAGGGCCTTTGGGAGGTGATTAAGTCATGTGGGTGGAGCCCTCATGAATGGGATTTGTGCCCTTATAAAAGGAACCCTGGAAAGCTTCCTTGCCCCTTCAGCCATGTGAAGACACAGAGAGAAGACAGCTGCCTTCGAACCAGGAATAAGGCTTTCATCAGACACCAAATCTTCAGACATCTTGATCCTGTACTTGCCAGCCTCCAGAGCTATGAGCAATAAATTTCTATACTTTCTAAGCCACCCAGTCTATGTATTTTGTTATAGCAGTCCTGAAAGTGACCCCTGTGGGTGAGGGTCTTTATCCAGGTCTTAAATCAGCATGACTGCAATGGGAGGCACCCAGCCTGGGTGGGGAGGCTGCACACCAGCTTCAGGGCTCAGTGGGAAGACTTTCGGCGCTTCTTATCTTTCAGGTGATAACAGCTTTTTCTTCCTTCCTCCCTCCCTCCCTCCTTCCTTCCTTCTTCCCTCCCTCCTTCCTTCCTTCCTTCCTCCCTCCTTCCCTCCCTCCCTCCTTCCTCATTCCTTCCTCCCTCCCTCCCTCCCTCCCTCCTTCCTTCCTTCCTTCCTTCCTTCCCTTCTGTCTTTCTTGTCTTTCTTTCTTTTTTTTTTTAGACAGAGTCACTCTATCACCCAGGCTGGAGTACAGTGGTGTGATCTCAGCTCACTGCAACCTCCACCTCCCAAGTTCAAGTGATTCTCCTACCTTAGCCTCCTGAGTAGCTGGGATTACAAACATGCACCACCACGGGCAGCTAATTTTTGTATTTTTAGTGGAGATGGGATTTCACTACGTTAGCTACGTTGGTCTCAAACTCCTGGCCTCAAGTGATCCGCCTGCCTCCACCTCCTAAAGTATTGGGGTTACAGGCATGAGCTCCCGCGCTGGGTCAACACTTTTGTTTTTGATTACCCATGGCCATTGTAACGTTATCTCTGTGCAAAGTGACACATTAGCTACGGGGTATCCTACCCAAAACCAGGTTTCTAGGAGTCCATAGAGTTAAATAATTAAAAGCTTAGAATCTGGAGGCTGAGGGCGCCCAGGGTAGAATTCTGCCAAGCTGCTTGCTTGTGTAGGGGCTGTTTGGGCAAGGGCCTCAGTTTCCCTATTTATAAATGTGAATAATGGTATCCGACTTTGAGGTCAGTTTGGAGGTGTTCAGGCCTATGAGGCACTTATCTCAGGCCTTGGCATAAGGGAAGTGAGTGCCCGGTAAATAGTGGCTGCTTTTGTCACCTTCACCTGGGCCACATCAGGGCCCACAGTGGGTTCCTTCTTCCCCCTGGCCATCCCTCTTCACTCAGCCTGCAGTGAGCAGTAGTGCCGGCTTCCTGGGGAAGCTGTCTCAGTCTTCCAAATCAAGCTGGACAGTGAGGTGTGCTTTGCCCGTCAGTGGGGACATCAGGACTCAGAGCAGCTTTGAAACAGTAGGGCCAGGCAGTGCCCCTGGAATGAGGTTTGCTAATGAAGTTTCTGCCTTGGCTCTGGGCCTGTCTGCACTGTTGACTGCAGGAGAATTGGAGGATGTGGAGATGGGAGGAAGGAGAAGAAGGACTATGAGCCTTTAGTCACATGCAGGAGGAGGCAGGCAGAAGACAGTGAGGCTCTTAGCGTCCAGCTGAGTCGAGATCCCAAATCTCATACAGTGAGGGTTCCAGGGCGTAGGCATGGGAATACTTTCTGATCAAGGCCTGGGCAGTGACCTTGGGTAAGAGAGCTGCTCTGAGCCTCAGTTTCCCCCTCAGTCAGATGGAGATGAAGATATCTACCTCATAGGCAAGGATCCAATGAGGATGAATGAAAACTTGGGGCTGAGCACATAGAAAACTATGCATGAGCTGCTTTTGTTCTCTCTGCCTTGGATGGGATGCCCAGGGCTGAGCCTAGCTTGACCTCAGATGAATGAAGAGTAAGATGGGGATGCGACCCAGTATATTTAGTCCAACAGAATTTCCCAGGAGCCCTTAAGAAGAGTTATGGGCTGGGCACAGTGACTCACGCCTGTAATCCCAGCACTTTGGGAGGCCGAGGCAGGTGGATCACCTGAGGTTAGGAGTTAGAGATCAGCCTGGCCAACATGGCGAAACCCCGCCTCTACTAAAAATACAAAAAAATATCCTGGCATGATGGTGGGCAGCTGTAATCCCAGCTACTGGGGAGGTTGAGGCTGGTAAATTGCTTGAACCCAGGAGGCGGAGGTTGCAGTAAGCTAAGATCTCACCATCGTACTCCAGCCTGGGCAACAGAGCAAGACTCTGTCTCAAAAAAAAAAAAAAAAGGTTATGAGCTAACATTTGGCTTGACCTGGGCCTGAGAAATTTGGTTGGGTGGGGGTGCAGGCTGGGGAGAAGCATGGAGTGTGTGCCCCAAAGGTTGCTGGTATTAGGGTGAGGACAGGTGGGTTTGGTGGCAGCAGGTGACTGGCCTGGAGGTGGGCAGGTGCTGGCTTTGTATGGGCCGCACACTGTGTGATGGAGGACGTATGCTGGTGCCTCTGCACCGCCACACTTAGCATGTGGGGTCGCACGCACATCACCTTGTCCTTGTTAAATGGCTGTTGCAGCAGCTAAAGACTTGACATTGCATTCAAGGGCAAGTAAGGGGAACTGGGGTGATGGTGGGGGAGGCTGTTCCTTTTATCTGGAAAGCAAAAACTCGCTGCTAGCCTCCTAGCAGATTTCCCCATCAGCCCCATCCCTCAGCATCGGGATCCAGCGCAAGGCCCCGTTAGCTATGAAGGACTCTGGGAAGAGAGTCAAGTTTTCGGCCCCTGCAGTGAGAAGCAGGAAGGGAGAAGGGCGTGGGAATGGCTGTGGGGCCCGTCAGCTGATTGTGTCCTCCTCAGCTATGTGAACCCCACTGGGACCTGGGGGCCACCCACTCACCTCTTCTGTCTTCTGAACTTCTAGATGAACACTCTAGGTTCTTAGCTTGCCAGGGACATCTTCCTAGGTGTGTCACACAGAGCCCTTCACTCAGAAGTGCACTTAGTTAAATGCTCTGGTGGTATAGCCTCAACACTTTTTTTTTTCTTGAGACAAAGTCTTGCTCTATCACCCAAGCTGGAGTGCAGCTGTACCGTCATGGCTCGCTGCAGCCTCAGTCTCCTGAGCTCAAGTGATCCTCCCTCCTCAACCTCCTAAATAGCTGGGACTATAGACTCATGCCACCACAACCACTTAAATTGTTAAATTGTTTGTAGAGATGGGGTCTCACTGTGTTGCCCAGGCTGATCTCCAACTCTTGTCCTCAAGTGATCCTCCCACCTTGGCCTCTCAAAGTGTTGGGATTACAGGTGTGAGCCCAACCAGTCTTGAAATTCTTAAGACTTTTTCAACAAAGGGTCCTGCATTCTTATTTTGCCTCACACATCACGGAGTTGGCCTTGTCTACTGCTCATGGTGCTATAGCAACTTTTCCTGCAAAGCCAGAGGCTCTTGGTTTCCCATATGTTTATGATCTTAGGGAAACAAAGACCTCAAGATGCAAAATCATTCACCAGGGAGCAGAGCATCACGGAATTAGACTGCATTCAACATCCCTCCCCACTCAATAGAGGTATGTGTGTGTGTGCTCAGCTTGTGTCTTTCTTTTCTTTTCTTTTCTTTTCTTTTCTTTCTTTTTCTTTCTTTTTCTTTCTTTCTTTTATTTCTTTTTCTTTCTTTCTTTCTTCTCTCTCTCTCTCCCTCCCTCCTTCTCTCTCTCTTTATTTCTTTCTCTTTCCTTTCCTTCCTTCCTCCTTCCCTCCCTCCCTACCTTTCTTTCCTCCCTCCTTTCCTTCCTTCCTTCTTTCTCTCTTTCTCTTCATTTCTTTTCTTTCCTTCTTTCTTTCTTTTTTGACAGAGTTTCACTCTTGTTGCCCAGGCTGAGAGCAATGACATGATACTGGCTCACCACAACCTCTGCTTCCAGTTTCAAGCAATTCTCCTGCCTCCATCTCCCAAGTAGCTGGGATTACAGGTGAGCGCCACCACGCCTGGCTAATTTTTGTATTTTTAGTAGAGATAGGGTTTCTCCATGTTGGTCAGGCTGTTCTCGAACTCCCAGCCTCAGGTGATCTGCCTGCCTTGGGCTTCCAAAGTGCTGGGATTACAGGCATGAACCACCTTGCCTGATCTAGTTTGGGTGTTTCTAAGTGAAGGATATGATTTTTTTTTGGAAGAAAAAAGTGAAGACGATTTTATTTTTGTTTTAAGAGTTAGTAATTAATTTGAACACAATGTAAAATATGTTAATTGAAACATAATGTAAAATATGTTAAATGTCATTAAAATATGCTTATTTTCTTTGTTTTTTGAGACAAGGTCTCGCTCTGTTACCCAGGCTGGAGTGGCAGCGACATGATTATGGCTCACTGCAGCCTTGACCTCCTGTGCTCAAGCAATGCTTCCACCTCAGCCTTCTGGGTAGTTGCAACTACAGGCATGACCTACCATGTCTAGCTAATTTTTGTAGGTTTTTGTTTTTGTTTTGTAGAGATGGGGTTTTGCCATGTTGCCCAGGCTGGTCTTGAACTCTGGGCTCAAGCTATTCTCCTGCCTCTACCTCCCAAAATGCTGGGATTACAGGCATGAGCCACCATGCCCAGCCTGTTATTTTTCAAGATAGCTTCACAATCAATCCTGTTCTTTTACTCCCATTTATTATGACATTTTCATTTTTGTGGGTTCTTTAAGTGGTCTTTCCCATTTCTATTTTTTAAATTGTTTTTATGGTGGTAAAATATATATAACATAAGATTTGTAATTTTACTTTTTTAACATATAATTCAGTGTGATTAATCCACATTCACAATGCCATGTAACCACTGCTTCTACCTATTTAGAAAACTTTTTCATTATCTCAAACATAAACATCATACCCCTTATGCAGTAATGCCTCATTATTCCTTCCCCCCAACCCTGGTAACCCCTAATCTACTATTTGTCTGCATGATTTCTGAATTTGAAATTATGCAGTATTTTTTTTGTGTCTGGCTTCTTTCAATTAGCACTTTTTTTTTTTTTTTTTTTTTTTTTTTTGACACAAGATCTCTCTGTTGCCCAGGCTGGAGCACACTGGTGCAATCACGGCTTACTCCAGTCTTGACTTTCTGAGCTCAAGCCATCCTCCTGCCTCAGCCTCCTGAGTAGCTGGGACTGCAGGTGCTTGCCACCATGCTGCCTTATTTTTTTTATTTTTGTTTTTGGAGATACAGGGTCTTGCCATGTTGGTGAGGCTGGTCTTAATCTCCTGGGCTCAAGCAAACCTCTTGCCTTGGCCTCCCAAAGTGCTGGGATTACAGGTGTGAGCCACCACACTCAGTCTTAGCACCATGTTTTTGAGGTCCATGTTGTAGCCTGTATCAGAACATCATTATTTTTACCGCTGAATTATAGTCCATTGTGTTATGTACCACATTTTGTTTAGCCATTCATCTGTGAATGGACACTTGGGTTGTTTCCACCTTTAGGCTATTGTGAATAGCATGCTCTGAGCATTTGCACACAAACATCTGTTTAAGTCCTTGTTTTTAACTTTTTGGGGTCTATAGGCGTGAATTTGCTAGATCACGTGGAAGTTCCATGTTTAACTTTTTGAGGAACGACTAAGCTGTTACTACAGTGGCTGCACCATTTTCACGTCTCACCAACAATGTACAGTAGTTCCAATTTCTTCACATCTTCTCCAACAACTGTTATTTTTCATTTAAAAAATTATATCCAGCTGGGCACAGTGGCTCACGCCTGTAACTCCAGCACTTTGGGAGGGTGAGGTAGACAGATCACCTGAGGTCAGGAGTTTGAGATCAGCCTGGCCAATGTGGTGAAACCCTGTCTCTACTAAAACTACAAAAATTAGCCACGTGTGGTGGCACACGCCTGTAATCCCAGCTACTTGGAAGGCTGAGGTATGAGATCACTTGAACCTGGGAGGCAGAGGTTGCAGTGAGCTGAGATCACACCACTGCATTTCAGCCTGGGTGACAGAGCAAGTCTCCATCTCAAAAAAAAAAAAAACAAAAAAAAAAAACCCACAAAATTTACAGTCATCCTAATGGGTATGAAGTGGTATCTCATTATGGTTTTGATTTGTATTTCTCTAATGACTAATGACATTGGGCATCTTTTCATAAACCTATTAGCCATTTGCATATTTTCTTTGGAGAAATGTCTATCCAAGTCTTTTGCCCATTTTTGAATTGCGGTTTTGTCTGTTGTTGTTGAGTTATACTCCTTTATAAATTCTGGATATTAAATCTTTATCAAATATATAATTTGCAAATATTTTTATTTCATTCTGTGGGTTGTCTTTTTAATGCTTTTAATAGTGATGCAGGACAGGCAAGCCCCAAAACTAGGGCTTAGCCCTGGAGGGTTCTTGGCTTTGCCCAGTGTATTTGTCCATTTTTACATTGCTGATGAATACATACCCAAGACCAGGCAATTTACAAAAAAAAGAGGTTAATGGAGCATTCACAGTTCCACGTGGCTGGGAAGGCCTCACAATCATGGTGGAAAGCAAGGAGGAGCAAGTCACATCTTATGTGGATGGCAGCAGGCAAAGAGAGAGCTTGTGCAGGGAAACTCCTCTTTTTAAAACTGTCAGATCTCATGAGACTTATTCGCTATCATGAGAACAGCACAAGAAAGACCCACCCCCATGATTCAATTACCTCCCACTGGATCCCTCCCATGACATATGAGAATTGTGAGAGTTACAATTTAAGATGAGATTTGGGTGGGGACACAACCAAACCATATCACCCAAGAAAGAATTCAAGGGAGAGCTAGTGGTGTTAAACATCAACTGTTATTGAAGCAGTGGTACACAGTAGCAGCAGGGGTACTGCTCCTCACAGAGCAGGGATACCCCATAGGCAGTGTGCCTGGAATAGCAGCTCAGAGGCAGTTCTTCAGTTAAACTTATACCCACATCTAATTATATGAAAATTAAGGGATGGTTTATGGAGTCATTTCTAGGATGAGGGTGGTAACTTCTGGGTTGCCAGGCCATTGCCATGAGACGGGACAGTAACACTGGAGTGTTGCCATGGTAATGGTAAACTGACATGGCACACTAGTGGGTGTGTCTTATGGAAAGCAGCTTCTGCCCCAGACCTGTTATAGCTAGTCCTCAATTTGGTATGGTGTCTGAGCCCTGCTTCCAGAGTCAAGCCTCGTCTCCTACCTCACTAGTATCCTTTAATGTACAAAAGTTTGTAATCTTAGTAAATTCTATTGTTTTTGTTATTGCCTGTGCTTTTAATATCATTTTAAGAAATCCAAGGTCATGTAGAATTTCCTCTATGTTTTCTTCTAAGAATTTCATAGTTTTAGCTTTTAAAATTTAGGTATTTGATTTATTTTGAATTAATTTTTGAATATAGTGTATGGTAAGGATCCAAATTCATTCTTCCATGTGCTACGTCAGTTTACAGTTACCATGGCAACACTCCAGTGTTTTCCAGTACCATTTGTTGAAGAGACCATTCTTTTCCCCTTGAATGGGCTTGGCTCCCTGGCTGAAAATCAACTGACTGTAGATGTGAGGGCTTATTTCTGGGTTCTCAATTCTATTCTCTACCTGTCTTCTTGTGTGAGCGCCATGTTGTTTTAATTACTGTACTGTAGCTCTGTATCAAGTCTTGACACAGAATTTCAAGGAATCAGAACAGACAACGTTTTTACAAAAAGATTGTTTTGGCTATTCTGATTCCTTGATATTCTGTATTTTAGGATGAGTTTTTCCATTTCGGCAAAAACTACGATTGGGATTTTGATAGGGATTGTGTTGACTCTGTGTGTTGTTTTGGGTAGTATTGCCGTCTTAACAACAACAAGTCTTCCAATATGTGAATAACATTGCTCCACTTATTTTTAAGGACCTTATTAACATCTTAGGAGGCAATTCTTAAAGATGGGACTGCCTTCAGAACTCCAAGATGTGAATCCATAACGGCCAAATTTGAGGTCCATAAGGAAGACCTGTTTTTCAAATACGTAGCACAGAATGATCTCAGAAATATCACAGTGGGTTAATTTGGTAGAGCCTGTCCTGTGTCCCTGAATTTGTAGGAAGCCATATTAGAAAAATAAAGGTTGTTTCTGAGCCTTTGGTCAGCTCATCCTTCTCTACTCCTACTGAGTAGTTGATGCACAGTATGTGGAAACACTGAAGTGCTTAAAGGATGCCCTGGTTACATGGATCAAGACTCAGAACGGACCTCCCTTGCCTAATCACATTACTGTGGCTTTAACTGTACTTAATCATATTCTAGGATTTTTCTGCTTCCTGCTCAGCCTAATTTAATTCTCTCTAATACTACAAGATGGCAGTAAGAGCAGAGCCACCCTGAGCCGAGAGTGCAAGAGTAGAAGAAACAGGCACAAAGAGAGAAAAGGAGGGAGATGGGGGTAGGAGATGGAGAGAGAGAGAAGGATGAGGTGTGAGCAGGACAGATGGCCACCTGTGGATGTGCACACTTGGCAGGCCTGGGATACTGACCACGGGCGTGTAACTGCCCTGTGCAAGTGGGTTGACATGCTCGAAGTAAGATGACACACAAAACTGTTTGAAAACCAGTATTTTCCTTTAGTAGTGAGAATAGAGGAAGAAAGGGGAAATTAGGGACAGCAAAGAACTTCTCTCTCTTCCTCCCACACTACAGATGTGAGCCACTGTGCCTGGCCTCCTATTTTTTTGTTTTTTTTTTTAATCCATAGTAGCATCAACGTTTTCATGGTTTTAGGAAAGTAGTTTTTGGTAGGCAAGGAGGCTGAGTGGTTTGCCCAAGTGGTTCAAAGCTCAGAAAGTTTAAGCCCTTGGCCCTGGGGCTCCTCTGACATCTCTGAGCTCCTGCATAATGATGGATAGAGGCACCATTGTCTTCTCATTGTGATCAAAGAGAGCGCCTTTCCCCTTCATCCCTTCTCACTGTTTTTGCTCATCCTGCCCACCTGGCCCAGAGCAGTTAACAATCTTGTTACATTCAGAGCTGTTTTCTTTCTGATTAGGCTATTACAATGAAAGACAAAATTAAGCTCATTTTCCTATTGCATCATTATTGTATAAAATGAAATTTTAATAGTGGTTTAAGACACTTTTAGGGATTACTATATAGTTCTCTTCTTCTGCACTTAACATTTTAGCACTAGGAGGGAACTCAGGTATCCTGTAACGTAACACTCTCATTTTAGAAACCAGAATGTGGAGGCCAAGAAGGTATAAGTTCAAGAGATCTATTGTACAACACGGTGACCATACTTAATAACAATGTATTGTATACTTGAAAATTGCTCAGAGTAGATTTTAAGTGTTCTCACCACAAAAAATAATAGATATGTATATTAGTCTGTTCTCACACTGCGATAAAGAACTACTTGAGACTGGATAATTTATGAAGAAAAGAAGTTTATCTCACAGTTCTACAGGAAGCTGTACAGGAAGCATGGCTGGGAGGCCTTGGGAAACTTACAATCATGGCAGATGGCAAAGGGGAAGCAAGCACATCTTTCCATGGTGGAGCAGGAGACAGAGAGCGAAGTGGGAGGGGCTACACACTTTCAACCAACCAGATCTCATGAGAACTCACTCACTGTCTCAACAACAGCAAGGGGAAATCCTCCCCCATGACCCAATCACCTTCCACCAGGCCTCTTCCCCGACATGGGAATTATAATTCGACATGAGATTTGAGTGGGGACACAGAGCCAAAGCATATCAGTATGTGAGGTAATGCTTATGTTAAATAGTTTGATTTAGGATTCCACAAGGTATACATATTTGAAAACACCGTGGTGTACATCATAAATATATACAGTTCGTCTTTGTCAGTTAAAAAAATGGAGTCCTAGATTCTTTATGGCAGAGTGGGAACTCCTGTCTGCACCCAACCACTTTCTTGGTTACTGAGGCCCATAAGATGAAAACTTCTTCAACTCCATTGACCATACTGGTTGTCCTGCTGAATTGTGTTCATCTAAAGCTTGATTTCCTGGGAGGTGCTAATGTTCTCTCCCCCAGAGAGCACGGCGGGGTGGGGGGAATGTCTGCAGCACTAGTTAAAAAGGCTGAATTATTTAATTTGGAAAGAGCCTGTACAAATCTAGGTAACAGAAGACCAACCTAGAGAAGTGGACAAAGGACACGGGCAGGTGGTTATTAGAAAGAGAATGCAAATAGGCAGTGACTCTCTGAAAAGCATGCTGGACACAGATCTTAGAAGTAATGAAGAAACTGTAACATTTTAACTTTTCTTGTGTGAAATATGGCAAACATACATAAAAATACAGAAACACAAATTGACAGATTAGCAAATGCTAATAATGTGCTTCAAAGAACCACCTTACCCCCCACCTCCTCAGTGACCACTGTCCAGTACTCAGCAGCGTCTGATTTCTATCACCAGAAAGTCGTTTCCTTGCTCTTGAACTTCACATAAATGCAGTCGTGCTGCCTGCACTCATTTGTGTCTGGCTGCTTGTACTCAGTGTTAAGCCTGCAAAGCTCATTCATGCTGTTCCATACTCTTGGTATTTGTTCCTCCTCTTTTGCTTGGTAGTATTCCATTGCATGTATTTGCCACAATTTATTTCCATCTTCCTCTGTTGTTGAAGCATTTGGGTCATTTATAGTTTTTGACTGTTATAAATAAGAGTTCTTATGAACATGTGAGTGTAAATTTAAAACATGTATATTGTATTAGTCCGCTCTTGCATTGCTCTAAAGGAATACCTGAGACTGGGTAATTTATAAAGAAAAGAGCTTTCATTGGCTCACAGTTCGACAGGCTGTATGGGAAACTTAGCAGCTTTTGCTTCTGGGGAGGCCCCAGGAAGATTCCAATCATGGTGGAAGGCAAAGGGGAGTGAAGTGTCTCACATGGTGGGAGCAGGAGCAAGACAGGGAGGTGCCAAACGCTTTTAAATAACCAGATCTCTCAAGAACTCACTCACTCTCATGAGAACAGCACCAAGGGGCTGGTGCTAAACCACACATGAGAAACACCTCCATGAACTAACCACTTCCCACCAGGCCCCACCTCCACCACTGGGGATTACAATTCGACATGAGATTTGGGTGGGGACACAGATCCAAACCATATTGGATATATATTTTCACTGCGTATATGCCTTAGGAATGGGTCCTTATAAGAGGAGGGCAGTGGGGCTGGGAAAGGGATGGTCAAAGTCAGAGATATAAGGAATAGAAAGCAATGAGACCCTGGAGGCAGAGACTGCAATTGCAGCTGTACGCTGAGGAACGCAGGTGGCCTCTAGAAGGTGCGACAGGCAAAGGATGGATCTCTCCTAGAACCTCTAGCAGGAAGCAGCTCTATTGACACCTTGGTTTCACTGCAAATAGGCAGTGGATCTCCGAAAAGCATCCTAGACACAGATCTTAGAGGTAATGAACGCCAAGGAGGCCCATTTCAGACTTCTGATCTCCAGAACTATAATAGAATACATATATTTTTTGTTTTAAGCCACTAAGTTTCTGGTAATTTGTTAACAGCAGCCATAGGAAAGAATCAAATTCCAGCTTGGATCAAATTCCAGGCTCTTATAAGCGCTGCAGCCTTGAATCCGTTCTGCAACTGCCAAGACCCTTTCTCGCTCTGCAAAATGTGAATCCATTGAGAGTATGTTAGGAGCATCAAATGTCAGTGTTTAGAAGTTGGCATTTAATCAGTAGGTGTTGAAAGATGTAGTTCTCTTTTTTTCTGACATGAGCATTGTGTTTGCAGGAGAAAAACTGCTCAGTGAAGGAAGAGGCAGGGCACGGAGGAACAAGAATGGGATGAATTTTATCTTACTCATTTCCTGGAAGAATTTTGAGAAACCAGAGATGAAGGCGGGTCCTCATTCCTAATTCTCCCGGAGGCTGCTAGCCCAGCAATTGGGTGCGGCTGTTCCTGCAAGGGAGCTGCGGTGGCAACCACGTCCCGGGAGCCCCACATCCCCAGAGCTCCAGGTATATCGTGGCTTTGTGGTTTTATTTATATTTTTAGGTTTTTTTCTTTTTCTTTTTCTTTCTTTCTTTTTTTTTTTTTTTTTGAGATGGAGTTTCCCTCTTGTTGCCCAGGCTGCAATCCAGTGGTGCAATCTCAGCAACCTCCACCTCCTGGGTTCAAGTGATTCTCCTGTCTCAGCCTCCAGAGTAGCTGGGATTACAGGAATGTGCCACCACGCCTGGCTAATTTTGTATTTTTAGTAGAGACGGGGTTTCTCTATGTTGGTCAGGCTGGTCTCGAACTCCCAACCTCAGGTGATCTGCTGGCCTTGGCCTCCCAAAGTGCTGGGATTACAGGCCTAAGCCACCAAGCCTGACTTTCTTTTTGATGGAGTCATGATCTGTCGTCTAGGCTGGAGGCTGGAGTGCAATGGCATGATCTGGGCTCACTACAACCTCCATCTCCTGGGTTCAAGTGATTCTCCTGGCTCAGCCTCCAGAGTAGTTGGGATACAGGCATCTGCCATAATGCCTATCTAATTTTTGTATTTTTAGTAGAGACGGGTTTCACCATGTTGGCCAGGCTGGTCTCAAACTCCTCATCTCAGGTGATCTGCCCACCTTGGCCTCTCAAAGTGCTGGGATTATAAGTATGAGCCACCACGCCTGGCTCATTTTTTGTAAATTTTTTTCTAAGGTACTTTGATTGTAGCATATTGTGGTTTCAGGCCTCCTGACACTGGGATTGTGGTGTGGGCTACCATTTTCTTCCTCTTCCTCTCCAGAGCCCACAGACTGCCAGGATGGGGGAGGAAAAGAGGGGAGAGGAGAAAGAGGAGGGACTTAGGAGGTCTTTGGAGAGAGTTTGACACAGGTTGGGGCAATTGAAACCCCAGGTCTCAGTCATTGGATCTGTTCTTTTCCTTTCTTTCTTTCTTAGAGACAGGGTCTTGCTCTGTTGGCCAGGCTGGAGTGCAGTGGGTTGATCAGAGCTCACTGCAGCCTTGAGCTCCTGACCTCAAGCCATCCTCCTGCCTCAGCCTCCCAAAGCACTGGGATTATAGGTGTAAGCCACTGCCCGGCCCAGGCCTGTTCTCTGTTTACACTCACTTTCCAGGTTCTCTCCGGTGTCATGGTTTAAATACCAACTGCTTGCCAATGCCTAGTGATATGGTTTGGCTCTGTGTCCCCATGCAAATCTCACCTTGCACTGTAATAATCTGCATATGTCAAAGGCTGGACGAGGTGGAGATAATGGAATCATGGGGGCAGTTATTCCCATTCTGTTCTCGTGATAGTGAGTGCGTTCTCACGAGACCAGATGGTTTTATAAGGGGCTTCCTCCTCTGCTTGGCACACATTCTCTCACCTGATGCCCTGTGAAGAGGTGCCTTCTGCCACGATTGTAAGTTTCCTGAGGCCTCCCCAGCTGTGCAGAACTGTGAGTCAATTAAACTGCTTTTCTTTATAAATTACCCAGTCTTAGGTATGTCTTTATTAGCAGCATGAGAACAGACTAATACACCCAGTGTGGTAGACTGAATAATTACCTCCTCCAAAATGTCCATGTCCTAATCCCCAGAACCTGCAAATATGTTAGCTTATATGGCATAAAGGACTCTGCAGATATGATTAAGAATTTTGCAGGGGGAGATTATGCCGGTGGGTTTGATGTAATCCCAAGGGTCCTTATAAGAGGGAGACAAGATATAAGTGTCAGTAGCAGATGTGATGAGGAAATCAAGAGTTTGGGGTGATGCCAGGAAGGGGCTGTAAATCAAGGAATGTGGGTGATTGCTCTGAGCCCTGCCAGGCTGAAATCAAGGTGACAGCTGGACTGCTTTCCTTTCTGGAGGCTCTGGGGGGAATCCACTTCCAGACTCACTCTTGTGGGCAGAATTCTGTTCCACGTGGTTGTAGGGCGGTCAGCCCTGTCTCCATGCTGGATGTTGGCTGGGGCTGTTAGCTTCTGGAGGGTGCCATGTCTCCAGATTCATGGCTCCCTTCATCTTCAAGCCAGTGACAGCAGCTCAGGTGTCTCTCCTGCCTCTTCTCCAGTGAATCTCTTTACCTTCACCTGGGAAAGGTCTCTGTTTCTAAGGACTCATGTGATTAGTAGGTTGGTGCAAAAGTAATTGTGGTTTTTGCCATTGAAAGTAACGGCAAAACCCGCAATTACTTTTTTTTTTTAAATTTATTTATTATACTTTAAGTTCTGGGGTACATGTGCAGAACATGTAGGTTTGTTACATAGGTATACACATGCTATCGTGGTTTGCTGCATCCATCACCTGGTCATCTACATTAGGTATTTCTCCTAATGCTATCCCTCCCCAATCCTCACACCCCCTGCTATCCCTCCCCTAGCCCTCCACCCTCCGACAGGCCCCAGTGTGTGATGTTCCCCTCCCTGTGTCCATGTGTTCTCATTGTTCAACACCCACTTATGAGTGAGAACATGACCTGCAATGACTTTTGCACCAATGTAATAGATTGGGCCCACCTGCATAATCCAGGAGCATCTCCCCATCTGCAGACCCATGACCTTAGTCACATCTGCAAAGCCTCTTTGCTGTAAGGTAACATACTCACAAGTTCTGGGGATTAGCATGTGGACATCTTTAGGGGGCTATTCCTCTGCTCTTCTGTACCCCTTCTTGCCTCCCATGGGTATAGTGGCATTTTCTCTCCTGCTGTCAGAAGGAATTGAGCCTCAAGCTCATAGTGGTCACCTCCTGGCCACCCCAGTCTTCCATTATCCTAGCCATCATCCTGGCCAAATCCTCCTTTAAGATAGAGTTTCACTCTATTGCCCCAGGCTGGAGTGCAGTGGTATCATCTTGGCTCACTGCAACCTCTGTCTCCCGGGTTTAAGTAATGATCGTGCCTCAGCCTCCCAGGTAGCTAGGATTACTGGCATGCCACTATACTTGGCTAATGTTTTTGTATTTTTAGTAGAGATAGGGTTTCACCATGTTGCCCAGGCTGGTCTTGAACTCCTGGCCTCAGGTGATCCACCTGCCTCAGCTTCCCAAAATGCTGGGATTACAGGCGTGAGCCACTGCACCTGGCCAAAGGCCTTTTTACTTTGCTCTTTCAACTTTGGGATCTTTTCTCTTCTGGCCAGGGCTTTGGTTAAGCCCGCCCTTTGTGAGCCTGTTTTTCCTGGCAGAGCCTTGGCAAAGGATTTCATTTTGTAACCACTCCTGCCCCCAAACTGAGCTTTTCTCCCTTTCCTGCTGATAACTCCCTGCCCCACCAACTGGAGCCCCACCACTCATTCCATCGGGAACATGATGAGTTCCCCTCTGCAATTCCCAGCCTGGCCCTACAACTAAGGGACAGTGGCTTGGATACAGCACCTCTTTGAGGAACTCCATCTGAGATGAGCGTGCCGGACACTGTTGCTTGGATGGGACCGTCTCAGTTGGGCTGAGTTGCTAGGATCTTCACTTCCTGCTCTCCTTGCCAGATTCTTCCCTACAGCTCTACACAGCACTCCAGTGCACCCAGCCCAACTCACACAGGGGAGTGCCAGGCAAGGGAGAGCTTCCTTCCTCACCTTTCCCCTGTCTGAGGTTTCTCCCAGGCACTGGTGCCAGTGAATGGAACCAAGGAGTGATAGTGTCTTACCTCCTCAGATCTAACCAAGTTGAGCTGGATGGAGGCACCTCGGGTCAGAGCAGCCGAAGCCCTCCAGCATGCAGGCTCCTTTTATCCACCACCTCGCCCCACTGGTGACCTCATTCGTGGGCTGTCACTCAAACTCTTCTCAAACTCCCCCCTGGGCCACTGGCCACTCACTGTGTATGGTCCTGCCTCTAATCATTGCTTCCTTCCTTTGATGTAAGTGGGGAGCTGGTTGCTAGGGTAACCGCGGTGGAAATATAGGTCTAGGTTCTTGACCTTGAACTCTGCTTAATTGGATTCTTGTTAGGTTCTTGGCTCGTTTCCCTTTTGTGGTTAGGAAAATGCACACCCCTCCACATTTCTGTCCTGGTATCTGCATATTTTGTTGCTCTCTTTTTTTGAAGTCTGTCTGGCCTATACATTTTCTCTGGAATTTGCTAACTCAATTACTTTTGTTTCTTATAGCCAATATTGGTGCCAAATTAAAAAAAAATCGATTTGGCAGAACACATAATGGGTTCTGCTGCGTGCTGTATACTGCTTCATGCCTGGAGGCAGCCCATCGTTGGCTGTCTCTCTCCTGCTAACACTGAGATTAAACTGTAGATTTGGTACTAGGAATGGTGGCTCATGCCTGTAATCCCAGCACTTTGGGAGACCGAAGTGAGAGGATCGCTTGAGATCAGGAGTTTGAGACCAGCCTGGGCAACATGGTGAACTCCCTCCTCTACAAACAAATTTTAAAAATTAGCCAGGTGTTGTGGTGTGTACCTGTGGCCCCAGCTACGTAGGAGGCTGAGGTGGGAGGATTATTTGAGGCTGGGAGATTGAGGCTGCAGTGAGCTGTGGTTGTGCTACTGGACTCCAGCCTGGGTAACAGAGTGAGACCCTGTCTCAAAAATAAAAGTAAAAATAACACTGTGGATTTGGGAGGTGACATTCCTCCACCCCATTATTTCATTGGCCATATCCCCATCATTTCATCTAATGGTTTCACCTATTGATAATCTCTGCCTAAGTCATTTATTTCATCGTAGGTAGAAAAATTGAAGCCATCCTCATAGGGTTAATGTGAATTCTGGACAGAAATATTGTTGTAATTAAGCATTAATCATACTGCACTTTGGTCCACTTCCTTGGAACTGAAAGTCAGGACCATTAGATACTGACCATTTACATCCCATTGTTCCTATAGATAGGATCTCTGACATTAGAATCATAAGGTTTCTGGCCGGGTGTGGTGGCTCATGCCTGTAATTCCAACACTTTTGGGAAACTGAGGCAGGCGGATCACCTGAGCTCAGGAGTTTAAGACCAGCCTGGGTAACATGGTGAAACCCATGGACCTCATAAAATACAAAAATTAGCTGGGTGTGGTGGTGTGTGCCTGTAGTCCCAGCAACTCAGGAGGCTGAGGTAGGAGGATTGCTTGAGCCTGGGAGGTGGAGGTTGCAGTGAGCTGAGATCACACTGCTGCACTCCAGCCTGGGTGGCACAGCTAGACCCTGCCTCAAAAAAAAAAAAAAGAAGAAGAAGAAAATTATAAGGCTTCTGTTTAAGAATTGCTTAAGATGCTCTTCTGATCCTGAGTTCCAGCAGAGCAGCTGAGGCCAACCAGTTTGAAGACCTCAACAGAGGCAGAGTCAGCAGTACTCCAGGAGAACACCGTTTCTTCATCTCTCTGTCCCATGACTTCACACTGCGCTCTTCAACCAATCAACGATCTCCACACTTTGGTACACTCCCAAGCCCTTAAAAGCCCTAGCCCCCAACTCTTCGGGAGGCAGATTTGAGGTTTCTCCCATCTCCTCATCTGGCAGCCCTATAATTAAACCTCTTTGTCTGCCACAACCTGGTGTCTCAGCCTATTGACTTGCTGTGTGCATTGGGCAACAACCTGTTCTGGTTACGAAATGATGATGTTCCTGATTTGTATCTTTTAAACACGTATTTAAATGGAATTCTTCCGTAAAAAAAGAATAAAGTTTCCTCATCAGTTATGGCTGCTCTTTTAATCCTGAAATACAGTTTGTATAAGAAAGGCTGGGTTTAATTATTGCCTGTTCAGGGCCATTTGTTGCCAGTTTTCTGAGAAAGGGTTGGTGTCCTAGTTACTTCCAGTAGTGACCCATGGCTGCATGTTTCTTGATTACTGTGAACTTTTTATTCCCTTTGCTCTTAATGAATTTAAATGTCTACTGAGTGCTGAGAAGACATTGATGAGAAAGACTGAAATGGTCCTGCCTTTGTGTGGCTTTGAGTGGTTCGCCTTATTCACTATGGTCTTGCTCATCATACATCTCACTTGGCATATGTTGTAAACTGCCCTTCATTCTCCTCCTTCCTTCCTTCCTTCTTTCTTTCTTTCTTCTTTCTTTCTTTCTTCTTTCTTTTCTTTCTTCCTTCCTTTCTTCCTTCTTTCCTTCCTTTCTTTCCTCTTTCTCTTTCTCTTTCTCTTTCTTTCCTTCCTTCCTTCCTTCTTTGGAGATGGAGTCTCACTTTGTTGCCCAGGCTGGAGTACAGTGGCGCAATCTCGGTTCACTGTAACCTCCACCTCCTGGGCTCCTCCCTCAGCAGGTAGCTGGGATTACAGGCACCCGCCACCACACCCAGCTAATTTTTGGTATTTTTAGTAGAGATGGGGTTTCACCGTGTTAGCCAGGCTGGTCTCGAACTCCTGACCCCAAGTGATCCACCTGCTTTGGCCTCCCAAAGTGCTGGGATTACAGGTGTGAGCCACCATGCCTGGCCTCTCATTTGCGTTTGAGGATTTAGGGCTATGTGTTCCAATTCCTCCAGCCAAGCTCCATGAGGATGCTGGCAGTGTTTTATAGTTTCCTTTTCCTTGTTTCCTGCCTACGTATCTAGTGCAAATTTGGGCATCCAGAAGGCCCTGGTAACTAGTTGTAGATTGAGTAGATGTGTACTTAAAGTGGTCATTCTTTAATTAAATGTTTTTGTATTATTTAAAAAAAATTTTTTTTAAATGTTTGCTTTTTCTTCTCATGCTTGTTTTCTACATTCTTTCATTTTTCAACATCTTCATATCTATTTCTTTGGCCTTCATCCCGGACAAGAGTAGTGGTGCCTTCCAACACCTATTCTGTGACACCAGCTGACTGTCCTGCAATGTAAGTCAAGTCTGGCACTGACTACCTGGAATTTGTGTAGATCCCACAAGTTAAAGAGCAAGGTCCTCAGCAAGTCCACCCTTCTTTCAGACTCCGACCACACATGGAGTCCCCAGGCTACCCATACCTCTGTCCGACTTGGTTACAAATTTGGGAGTTTCCATGACTTTCCTTCAGTTTCAGTAATTTGCAGAATGACTCACAGAACTCGGGAAAATGCTCCACTTACAATCACCATTTTATTATAAAGAATACAAATGAAGAGCCAGGTAAAGAGATACATAGGGTAGCAAGCTCTGGAAGAGCCTGGAGCTCAGGAGCCTTTGTCCCTGTGGAATCAGGATGCTCTACCTTTCTAGTACATTGGAATTTTCACCAATTGGGAAGCTCCCCAAGCATCATGATCCAGAGTTTTTATTGGGGTTTCTTTACGTAGGCATCATTGCTTAAATCATTGGCCATGTCAAAATTGAACTCAATCTCTAGCCCTGTTGCCTCCTTGGAGATTGGAGTGGGATGGGGCTAAAAATTCAAATGTTCTAATGACATGCTTAGTCTTTCTGGCTTGGCCAACTCCTCCCTTGAAACTATCTAAGGGCCCACCATGGATAACCTTGTCAGCATAAACCAGGGATGGGTGAAAGCGGCTTGTTATGAATACAAAAGACACTCCTATCAGGAAACTCCAGAGTTTTTGAAGTTGTGTGCTAGGAACTAGGCACAAAGGACAGATACATTCTTTATTGTATCACAATTAGCATATGCAGCAGTGATACAACTTTAAGTGAGGGATGTGAGGTTAAAGCACTCACACCTTCAAGTATCTTTAAAGCTAAAGCACAAGGAAAAAGTCTTTTGATTTGGCAAGAGGATACTCCCAGGTTGGGGGAGAAAGGCAGGCTCAGAAAGAAAGGACAACAGCCTCATTTAGATATGGCAATGGTTTTCATCTGAGCCTTTGGAGAGCTTGAAGGCCTAATGAAAGGGTTGGCTGGCTGCTGGTATAGAAGACCTCTGTGACGGCAGGGACAGGAAAGGTTTTGTATACAGAGGAAACAGATAGAAGGTGGATGACTTGGAAGACTCTGAGACCAAGATCACAGAGTTATGAGAACCAATGGGCAAATAAAAGGCTTCACTTTGGAGACACAGAGGATTCCTTTTTCAGACTGGAAGGAAAAAGGAGGAGCTAATTGGAAAAATACAGCTAAAAAATACAAGTTGATAGAATATGATACACATAAAGTGGATGAGAGCAACTATTTTATATATATATGTATATATATATATGTATGTATATATATATATATAATTGCATTTTAGGTTCTGGGGTACATGTAGAGAACATGCAGGATTGTTGCATAGGTACATACATGGCAATGTGGTTTGCTGCCTCCATCCCCATCACCTATATCTGGCATTTCTCCCCATATTATCCCTCCCCAACTCCCTACCCTGCACTGTCCCTCCCCTAGTCCCCCTCCCCCGCCCCACCACAGACCTCAGTGTGTGATGGAGAGCAACTATTTTTAAAGGCAGGCTGCCTGCAGAGAGGGAGTTCAGCAAGTCAAGACTTTATGAAAGAGTTCGCAGTCTTGATTGATTTCAATGAGTCCAAGAAGCAAGGGAAGGAGGAGTAGGGACCATCAAGGGAAGAATGGATTCGAGTGACTCTTCCTCATGGTGAGCTGAGTCTTTAAAAGCAATTGCCAGATGACCTCTAGAAGTTTCTTCTGGAATTATCATTCAGGGTTCTGTGGCTCCTGAATGAGAACATCTCATTGGCAATAGCATCCACCCTAGCTCCACAACTTCCCAGTGTCTGCATTGTCTAAAAAGAAAACATATATTGGGGAGAGCAATGTCTCCTAATAGTTACAACCATTGGTTAAAAGAATCTGGGAGACCTACATCTGGGAAGGTAACTATTGCCAGAGACAATTTTCTGGTACTTATTGATAATGCAGATCTTTATAATCAGAGCTAACCCCAGGGTTGGCTTGGCCATCTCTTCCCTACATTCCACCCAGGGTTGGGGTGTAGGGTTCCTCTACAGCAAGGGTCTCACCTAGGAGCAGAAGACATATGACAAGGTCTCAAGAGACTTAATTGTCACAACTGGGTAGTGTCTAGTGGGTAGAGGCCAGAGGTGCTGCTCAACACCCTCCTTTGTTTGGAGGCACAGGACAGCCTCCAAATAAAGAACTGTCTAGCCCCAAATGTGAGTAAGTATCTAGGTTGAGAAATCCTGCTTTAAAGAGAGAACCCAGTGGAGAGAACCAAGCACACCTGGAGCGAGGATATCCAGGTGGAATACACCAGGTATATCTTGGTGGGTGGGGAGGGCTTTGGAGCGGTGTGGCAGACACCCTTGGGTGGCCATGGCAACCCACGTCCACAGTCATCTTTGTAGCCACCTTCAAGTTATAGGTAACCATGTGACATTTCTGAGCAATGAAATGGAAGAGAATTTGCTGGATGAAGCTTCTAATAAAATCACTGTGTTCTTGACCTTTGGGTATCTTTTCCCTTTCTGTTCTTCCTGCTTGGATCGTGAACAAGCCATCTGGAGGTGCAGTGGCTGCCTTCAGGGCCGTGACGACTCAAATCAACAGCCAAAGAGGGTGGAGTCCAAAGCCAAAGCCAGAATGATCTGTGAACCCAGGGGAATGTTTGACAATGTCTGAAGACTTATGGTTGTCACTGGGAGAGGAGGGCTAGTGGTATCTACAGGGTAGAGACCAAGGATGCTGCTCTGTACCCTACAGTGCATGAATACGGGGTTGCCTGTCTGAGGATCACTTGTAGTAGGGGCTTAGTGGGGTGAACAGTTGTTTAAGCTCCTGTGAGCTGGGTTTCCTGTTATTTGTGGCTGAGTTAATTTCAAGTTGCTACAGCAGGAGAAGTTCTTTGATTCAAGCTTGTTACAGGGCTATCTCCAGACAATGCCTCGTTTAGATGACTTTTACTGGCACTTTCCATGGCGGTATTGGGTTTCCAGACCCATCCTTGAAGCAGAGAGAGCATAACCATTCCTTTGCTTCTTTTGCCAGAAGATGCCAACACCAACGGTCCCCTCCACCCACATCACCAGTGGGTTCAGCTGGGTCCAAGATCACAGGCCTGAATGAGAGGGTAGAAGGCATTAGGAGATTCTAAAAACCAGTGACCTCAGAACGTGGGGCCCATAATACTTTCAGCAAGAAGACAATGTGTCCTCACAGCTTAGATGTCAGCAACTCAAATATACTAATAGGGTTCAAAGTAACTTCCTAGAGGCCGCGTGCAGTGGCTTTGGCTGCAGTCCTAGCACTTTGGGAAGCTGAAGCAGGAGGATCACTTGAGGGCCAGGAGTCCGAGACCAGCCTGGCCAACATGGTGAAACCCCGTTTCTACTAAAAATTTAAAAATTAGCTGGGTGTGGTGGTGCACACCTGTAGACCCAGCTACTTGGGAGGCTGAGGCAAGAGAATCAGCTTGCACCTGGGAGACGGAGGTTGCAGTGAGCCGAGATGGTGCCACTGCCCTCCAGTCTGGGTGACAGAGTGAGACTCTGTCTCCAAAAAAAAAAAAAACAAAAACAAAAACCAAAGTAACTTCCTAGAATTAAATTGTATTTTCTGAAAGTGTTTTGAAAGTTGTTAATTGCTATACTCATGAAGCCATAATGAAGGCATAATCAAAATATCTCCTTTATGCTATGTCAACTAAAATATGATACCTAATTTAATCAAATACAATGTTGCCAAGAACCCAGGGTAGGCAACCCACTGGGGGTCTCCTTCTCTCTTACTTCTCCTCTATGCTTTTTCAATGCTCCTTTATTTTCTCTCTTTCCTTTCCTCTGGTGTCCATCATTTTTGTCCCTTGCCAGTGACCCTAAGCAGATGGATAAGATTTCTTGCTATTCTTGAAGGTCTGAAAGAGTAGATAAACCCTAATCCAATGAAAACCCTGCAGGATAAACTGGCCCGTGAATGATAGCATTAATTCTCAGGGACACACTTCCAACTCTAACACCTCTTAGATGAAAGCAGCTCAGGGACCTGGTGCCTTGAACCTTCCTTCTCTGTTTTTTCTGAGCAGCATTTTCTCCTGCCTCCCTAGGTTTTATCCCTGGAGACTGTGAAAGGTTCTGTTGGTTAGCACTTTCCCCCTTTCATGCAATGAATAAATCGTGACCCCAGCGAGGAAAATCCAGGTCACTGAGACAGTGTTAAAGGGAATTAGATTAAGAAAAAGATGGGGCCAGAGTGAGGGCACCTGGTTTTCTGCAGCTGGCTCAGTAGGAATTTCCTCAGAGTCTCATCTTCAAAGTTGTAATTGACCTTCCAGAAGATGCAGAGCTGCTGGTATTGTGTGACCAGCTGCAGGACTGTCCGGAAACCCTCTGCAGTGTCAAAATCCAGCATGCCACTCCCTTGCTCCCAGGCGTAAACGGTGAGCAGCTCCAAGGCATACTTTGGGGGCAAAGACCCCTTCGGCTTCAGTTTCCTTTCACACTAGGGAAGAGTGGGAACATCAGATGAACTGGTTAGGCTAGGAGCTCAGTGAGAGCCACGCAGGGGCCACAGCAGGGCAACTGAGTCACGACGTCATGCTGGTGTGCTCACGCTCTGCACTTGGATGTCTCAACTATTCAGCCCTACAGGAGCCCACCTAGCAGCTGGTAGGCAGCACACATGAGTTTCTTTGTTGTGCTTTTGACCATATATGGCTTCCCGGGACAATAGTATATCTATAGTGTACTAGAAACCCACTGCATGCTAAGTATGGGTCCAGGCATTTTACCCATATCATTCCCAAACCTCCCCACAATGCAGGCATCATGACCCCCACTTTAAATGAAGACTTTGAGGCTGCAGGAAGTGGAGTGATTCACTCAAGCTCACACCACAGCCCTGCATCTTCTGATGCACCATGCCAACTCTCTGATTTTCCGAGATGGGAACCACAGAGTTTGGTCTTAGTTTCACATTTCAGGCACCTGGACACAAAAAGGAGGCATCTCGGGAAGAGCTGATATCATGGTCGTTTGCTGCCATGAGGATATTCAGAAGCTACCTTGTGTGCAAGTGCACGGAGGCTGAACAATATGGAAAATGCAGCCCCAGGCTGGACACAGTGGCTCACGCCTGTAATCCCAGCACTTTGGGAGGCCGAGGTGGGCAGATCACCTGAAGTTGGGAGTTTGAGACCAGCCTGACCAACATGGAGAAACCCCATCTCTACTAAAATACAAAAATAAGCAGGTGTGGTGTCACATGCCTGTAATCCCAGCTGTTTGGGAGGCTGAGGCAGGAGAATTGCTTGAACCCGGGAGGCAGAGGTTGCGGTGAGCCGAGATTGCATCATTGCACTCCAGCCCAGGGGACAAGAGCAAAACGCCATCTCAAAAAAAAAAAAAAAAAAGAGAGAGAGAAAGAAAATACAGCCTCGGTTCCACCTACAGCTTCAACCTGCCTTCCGAGAGACAGCATGTGCATTGGGAAGCAGAAAAGCCCCACTGGCAATGTGTGGGCATGTAAATTCCAACTTCCACCCACCCTCTGTAGGCAAGGTAACTGGGATTCCTGCAGAATGCTTTGGCCAGTGTGAGGGCAAAGTAAACCACACGTAGCAGCTTTGTTGGCTGGAGGGGCCCAGCGGCCTGACCCAAATGAATAGAGTTAGTGATGGGAACGTAGTCAAGATACCCAGTGGGCAGATTCCCTAAAGTGGCTCAGCCCTCAGCATGGGAGAGTGGGCAACAGGGCACAATGGTCTTGGCTTACTGGTAAAAATAATAACCCCATGGTCAGGACAAGGACTGGTAAAAATAATAACCCATGGTCAGGACAAAGACTCCTCACCTCTTTGTACCAGTGCTTCACCAGGCGAATTAAATCCTTCAGTTTGGTGTGCTGAGAGCTAATGAAGTTTCGCTGCAGCGTGGTGAAACAGGTTGAAAACTCTCCTCCCGGGAGGTCCGAGGATTCATACAGATCAATGAGCCCTGCATAAACCTCAGGGCTGGATGTGGAGCCAGAACTCAGCTGACCTAGCAGGAGGAAGAGAGTGACATCCTGCTTTAATATGCAGCGTAAGTAACAGATTCCAAAACATTTTTGACAAATATGATTTAATTATGGGAAATTGATTTGAATAGTATTAGCATCTTTGAATGACCGATGTCTAAGACATAGGGAGCATCTCCAGAATAAGGAGATAGGTAAGAGACTATGTGGTCTTCATTAAAGGGAATTAAAGTTGGAAATTTAGTTCCTCAGTTGCTGTAGCCACATGGCAAGCTCTCTGTAGTTGTAGAACCCAGACAGAGAACATTTTCATTATCACAGAAAGATCTTTGGGACAACACTGATCTGGAATTTGCAATCCAATCTGGCACACTGCTTCTTGGTTTGTTTTGATTTGTTTGTTTGTTTTGCTTTTTTGAGACAGGGTTTTGCTCTGTTGCCCAGACTGGAGTGCAGTGGTATGATCACAGCTCACTGCACCCTCGATCTCCCAGGCTCAAGTCATCCTCCCACCTCAGCCTCCTGGGTACCTGGGACTATAGGTATGTGTCACCGTGCCTGGCTAATTTTGTTTATTATGATTATTATTTTAGAAATGAAATCTCACTATGTTGCCCAGGCCGGTCTCGAGCTCCTGGATCAATCTTCCCGCCTCAGCCTTCCAAGGTACTGGCATTACAGGTGCGAGCCTCTCAGCCCAGCCCAACTGCTAGTTTTGTCTGTCTGTCTGTTTGTTTGTTTTTAGGGAGAGTCTCACTGTCACCCAGGCTGGAGTGCGGTGGCGCCATCTCGGCTCACTGCAGCCTCCGCCTCCTGGTTTCAAGCGATTCTCCTGCCTCAGCCTCTCTGAGTAGCTGGGATTATAGGTATGCGCCACGATGCCTGGAAATGAGAAATGGGACCAGAATCGTATTCAAGTGTAAAGTATTACCGTCACGATTAATGCCACTTGCTGGGGCCATGGACCCACGAGTGGCACATGTTTTCACAGCCTATAATTGAGTCACGTGGCTTTCCCTCTACCCTCTGTCCACCATCACTTCCAGGATCCAAAATCTTCTTCCTCCAGAAGCTAAGGTCTGGCGAGCCTTACCCAGTGCGTTAAAGGCAGGAAGCACATCAAAGTTGACACTTTCATTGAGGACTTTGGATTTTAGAGAGAAGCTCAACACCCTAGGAGCCTTCCACTTGGAAATCTCAAAGCGGACTTCAAGCTCCTCCTTCTTCTCCCGCTGAAAGGCTTCTAGCTGTTGATGGATTTCCTTGATGATTTTGTGCCGCTCGTTTTTTTGGGAGGTGTAGCTTTTAAGCGAGTTATGGAACACAACGAGGTCGGCATCAGAGCCAGTTTTCAGAGCTGTGCCTTTGGCGGTTGATCCTCCCTAAGGAAAAAAGGGAGGTTGAGATCCAGAATTTCCTTGACCGAGGAGTCCTGTGCCCCTGTGGGCTGGTGCCAACTGGGCTAATTAACATGGTTTCCAAGGCCAAGTTCTGCGTTAGGGTCCAGTGAGGGCTGAGTCCGAAGCAGAGGGTTTTCTTTTACAAACTAATAGATAATACAGTTATTGAACAATACAGTTCCAAAGGCAATTATTCTCCTGCCTTTTACACATGAAAAACTGACAGGCTAGTTACAAGTAACCTTCTTCTCAAGTCAATTTCCTAAAGATTTTGCCTGAAGACATATTTAGCTTTATTTAGGTTCCTGTGACCAAATAAATCGAGCTGAATGCAATCAATATGGTGAAAGTGCTCTTCTGGAGTTCATGTCCTTTGCAGGGACATGGATGAAGCTGGAAACCATCATTCTCAGAAAACTAACACGAGTACAGAAAACCAAACACTGCATGTTCTCACTCATAAGTGGGACTTGAACAACGAGAACACATGGACACAGGGAGGGGATCATACACCAGGGCCTGTCGGGGAGTGAGGGGTTGGGGAGGGATAGCATTAGGAGAAATAACTAATGCAGCTAATGGGTTGATGGGTGCAGCAAACCACCATGGCACTTGTATACCTGTGTAACAAACCTGCCCGTTCTGCACATGTGTCCCAGAACTTAAAGTATAATAATAATAAAAAAAGAAAGTGCTCATCTGTTCTTTGATGTATGTTTTCTCCTGCGGTCTGGGGATCATTGGGTGAATATCCATAACTGAGGTACAGGGTTGTTAAACTTTCTGCAAAGGGCCAGATGGTAGATATTTTGGGCTTTGTGGGCTACTCATGTCTCTGCCTTTAAGGCTTCTCCCTTCCCTCCCTCCTCTTTCTCCTCCTTCTCCTCCATTTCGTTTCTGTAGAGAAAAGTGTTTTCTTTTACCCATGGGTAGTAAATGCCTGGTTACATGGGTTAGGGAAGTGAGGAAGGGGTGTGTTCTATTTCCTGTATGCAGACCCTCCATTCTTCCCTGTTCCTGCCCCTTTCATTCATGCAGTCCACCTTTGTCTTTAAGAGCTGGGCTTCGGTGGCTCCTCCCAGACTGTAGCCCCCTCCTCACAATCTCTAGGTGTCACCTTCCCCCGGCCTTAGCAGAGAAACTTTCAACCAACTCCGGCAAGATAGAAAGCAATGTCTCATCTGCCGATGGCTCTCTCTTCTTCTTTGATGTGTCATATACTTTTTCTTTTTCACTGACTATCATGTGAATGGGGTCTCAGGAAAGAGAGGAGAAAGCACATGCTTTGACAATTCTAACACTGATCAGAAACTCAGTCCTGTTTTCACTCCAATGACCTTCAATGAGACAGTTTACCCATCACCCCGGGATATTGATGCCATTTCCCAGGCCCCTCTCTCTAGATGCCCAGATTTGTTCTGGCATCACTGCAGACATTCACGTGTACATAATAACATTTTCCTCCCTCCCTTCTTGTGACCATGGGGACATGTTTATCTGATCGTGTGACCAGTAAATAGAGAGAAGCATGTCAGCCTGTGGCCTCTGAGCCATGGACAAGAATGACCAAAGCCTCTGAGTCTCTAGCTCAGCTGATGTGGCAAGCCGGGCTCCAGTCACTGAAAGGAGATGGAGATTCTAAGCTCCTTAGAATCTGCAGTGGGTTCAATGGCAGAACCCCTAATGATATATCTTCTGGGGTCCTGTGGATGTGCCCTTATGTGGACAAAGGATCTTTGCAGATGTAACTGAGTTAAGGACCTGGAGATGAGATCAGGAAGGAGAGGAGAAAGCACATGCTTTCACAGTTCTAACCCTGATCAGAAACTCAGTCCTGTTTTCACTCCAGTGACCTTCAATGAGACAGTTCACTCATTGCCCCAGGGATATTGGTGTGAACAAAATATCCTAGATCCAGAAACAAAACATGTCCTAGTTTCTGGATCAGGCTGGGCCCTAAATCCAAGAACAAGTGTTCTTAGAAGAGAAGAGAAGCTGGGAGGACACAGAAGAAAAGGTGATGACAGAGGCAGAGAGGGGAGTGATGTGGCTCCTGGCCTCAAGGATGGCCAGCAGCTCCAAGAAAAACAATACAGAATCAAAGTTGTGTTGTTAATGACCTAGGTCGTCTATCCACAGCCCCCACTGAAAACCAGTGTCCTAGTTCTCTTAACTCCCTCCCAGCTTCCCTTCCTCCAGTTTCTGAAGGTAAATGGATCCTAGAGAGCTACAACGCCCACTTAGCTCCCTTCCAGGAATGCCAATATTAAATCATCCCAACAAGACATAAGAGAAAGAGCCAGTGCTCACCTGGACAGTCTGGATCTTGGCAGTTGATCGTCGGAAGCAATTTTCTTCAAGGAATTTACAGATGATGTTAACAGCACTATCGATCTGCTCTAGGAAGTATTTGTCAGGCTGGAGAAAATCCTTGATGAACTTATCCAGACGGTGGCCCGGGGTCGTGAAGAGTGGCGCAGGCTGGGGAAAGAAGGAAGACCCCCAAGTGTGAGTGGCCCCTGTAAGCCCACCCAAGGCTTCCTTTCCTGCCTGTCCTGGGCCCCCTACCCTGCCTCTCCCAACTGCCCTCCAGCTCGCAGGCTGACATCTTTTCCATCTTTTGTCCTTCTACAAATACATCCCAAGAACACACCTGAGAGTTTGGGGTGGCACGCAAGACCCCCCCTAGAAACAAAAACTGTCCTAGCTGCCCCTCATTCCCCACTAGGAGAGATCTGGATCCTTGTGCAGACAGATCTGTGGTATTCCTAACTCCAGACTACTCTTCCACGCCCAGCTGGAGCATCACCTCCTAATGACCTGTGCCTTCTTGCTTTACCCACACATCTGGTCCTTCACTGTTTTTTCTGTTTGCTGTAGGTATCGGAGATTGCTGATGACCACATCCATTCCTTTCTTAAGGTTGTATCACCTTTTCTTAAGGTTAAACACGCCATGTGCAGGTGTGTTGGTTTCCAAGGGCTGCCATGACAAGTAACCACAACTAGGTGGCTTCAAACAAGAGAAGTTTATTGTCTCCCGGTTCTGGAGGCCAACAGTTCAAACTCCAGGTTTCAGCACAGCCGAACTCCCTCCGAAGCACACGTGGCTAAGGCTCTAGAGATGGGAGGATTATTCTGCATTACCTGGATTGGCCTGATGTCATCACCAGAGTCTTTTTCCTCTTAATTTTAATTTTTAATTGAATTAATTAATTTTTCTCCAATTTTATTTTAGGTTCCAGGAGGTACGTGTGCAGGTTCGTTACATGGGTAAATTGCATGTCGCCGAGGCTTGGTGTGTGAATGATCCTATCATCTAGGTAGTGAGCATGGCCTTCCAATCCGTGCTCCTAACGCATGTTTTTTCAGAAACAGTGTCTCACTCTGTCACCCAAGCTGGAGTGCAGCAGTGGTGCCATTATAGCTCACCGCAGTCTCCAATTCCTAGGCTCAAGAGATCTTCCAGCCTCCGTCTCCACAGGTTTGTGCCACCATGCCTAGTTATTTATTTATTTTAGAGATGGGGTCTCACTAGGTTCCCCAGTCTGGTCTCAAATTCCTGGTTTCAAGCAATCCTCCCACCTCAGCCTCCCAAAGTGCTGGGATTACAGGCATGAGCCACTGTGCTTGTAAGGACACGGGTACTTATCAGAGTCAGGCAGGAGGGTCAGAGTTGGAGGAAGTGATGTGATGATGGAAGCAGAGAGAGGGGCTGGAAGATGCTAGGCTGTCAGCTTTGAAGAGGGAGGAAGGGGCCATGTGCCAAGAAATTTGGACAGCCGCAAGGAGCTTGGAAAGGTGAAGAAACACATATTTTTATTTGGTTGGTGCAAAAGTAATTTTGAGACAGTCTTGCTCTGTCTCCCACGTTGAATGCAGTGGCACAATCATGGTTCACTGCAACCTCGACCTTCCTTGCTCAAGTGATCCTTCTGCCTCAGCCTCCCGACCAGCTGGGACTACAGGCATACACCACTGCACCAGGCTAATTTGTTATTATTATTATTATTATTATTACTATTTTGTAGAGACGGGGTATTGTTATGTTGCTCAGGAACTCTTGGTCTCAAGCAATCCTCCTGCCTCAGCCTCCCAAAGTATTGGGATTACAGGTGTGAGCCACTGTGCCTGGCTCAAATTCATGTATTTTAAGTCACTAAGTTTAGGGCATTTTTTAAAAAAAAGTACACACATATTGTACTTTTGCTGGCAACACAGACAAGATGGGCTAGCTCACCTGGAAGTGGGGAAGGGCATATGCATGGTATGAGTACATGTGTGTGCATGTGCATGAGTGCATGTGTGTGCATGGTGTGAGTACATATGTGTACATGTGTGTGAGTGCATATATGTGTGCTATGAGTGCATGTGTGAGCATGTGCATGAGTGCATATGTGTGCATGGTATGAGTGCATGTGTGTGCATGTACATGAGTTCATGTGTGTGAATGGTGTGAGTGCATATGTATGCATGGTATGGGTGCATGTGTATGAATGTATGTGTGTGTGGTGTGAGTGCATGTATGCACATGAGTGCATGTGTGTGGTGTGAGTGCATGTGTACGTGAGCCCTACAATGTTTGTACCTCCTTATGCAGTGGTTCCTGGGCCTAAATTGTCTTCAACAGATGTAGAGAGAGGGATGGTCTCACAGTTCACAAAATAGAAGTTGATGGGGTAGCAAAGCAAAAACAGCCAAAGTGAGCATCGAAAGATGGTTTAGGAGATGTGTGGAACTAAATGATGTGTGCTTCTGGGTTGAAAGAGAGTGTCCTATAAAGGACATTCTTGGGATGATTGTCAAAATCTTCCCAATGGGCTGTATTGGGACAATAATATATAACTCCTCACTTCCTGAACTTGATATGGCATGGAGGTTATTGAAGAGGATATTCTTGTTCTCAGAGATCCCAATGACAGCATTTAAGGTAAAAAGATGTCTGGCAGTCTACTCTCAAAGGGCTCAGTATAAACAACAGCTATAACAATGGGCAGGTGAGGTGGCTCACGCTTGTAATCCCAGAACTTTGGGAGGCCAAGGTGGGAGGATCACTTGAGCCCAGGACTTTGAGATCAGCCTGGCCAATGTAGTGAGACCCCCATCTCTAAAAAAAAAAAAGATTAAAAACAACTATAACAACAATAATAACGTGTGCACATACAAATTAACATAGCAAATGTCACACAGGGTGCATCTGCATGAGGGGCTCACAGGAGTTTATTGAACCATTTTTCTAACTTTTTAAATGTTTCAAAGCTTCAGAATAAAATGTCAGGGCAGAGGGGGTAATTTTTTTGAAAAAATCTGCCTGAAGAAGCCTGGAAAATTGGGGTCAGGGAGCAAAGACCAGGGGTCCAGTGAAAGTAGGGGTTGGGGTGGGCACAGGGGTGACTGCTCAGAGAGTTCTGATCCTTCTGGGTCCAGTTAGGGAAATTCCCCATTCATAGACTCCTCCGCCTCTGTGAATTTTGCTAAACTCATTTACATCTTCATTTACATGCCAGATTGATGCTCAGTTAGCCTTCAAATTTCTGTGCAAATGTGATGTAGATTCTGCCTCCCATAACTTGGATATAAATTAATCTCCTGCCTGTGAAGTGTGGAATTTGGTTGGCCCCTTTGGCCTCAATTAATACAGTTGTCCCCAGTGCGGTTCCCAGGAGAGCTGAGAGGGCTCAGTGGTCTAACCTGGGAAGTTTCTTCTTGGATGGCTTTTCTCTAATAAGTGCTGAGCATGCAGGGGAGTTCATGTTGGTAGATTTACTTCTACTTTTGGGGATGGGAGGGGGAAGGCCAGTGCACCTGTTTCACAGCTGGTGCCTTAATTGGTTCTCCTGTTTTGGCCCTACTTCTGGCTCTTTCCCCCAGCACCTGCCTGAATGGAGCTCAGAGCCTGTCCTGGCAGCCACAGGACTGACTGCTGCCCGCTTCTTTGAGCAATGCTCCGTTTCATGTCTCCACCTGCCTGGCTGTCTCTCTTAAAGAAATTAATTGAGATCTTGCATCTGTGGATACCCCCTTTCTCTTTGTTTCATTTTGGACTTTGCAGTCATTGCCCCGATGGTGTGCTATGGGTTGAACTGTGTCCCCCTAAAAGATGCTGGGGTTCCAACATACAGTATTGGTGAATGTGCCTTACTTGGAAATAGTGTCTTTTCAGATGGGATCTAGTGAAGATTAGGGCATTAGGGTGGACCCTAATTCAGTATGACTGTTGCTCTTAGAAGAGGAGACAATAAGACAGATATGCACAGAGGGAAGCTGATGTGAAGACACATAGAGAGAAGGCCACGTGACCACAGGGGCAGAGGCTGGAGTGATGCAGCCACAAGCCAAGGACTGCTGGCAACTACCATAACCTGGAAGAAGCCTGGAATAATTCTTCCCTAAGGCCTGCAGAGAGAGTGTATCCCTGTCAACACCCTGATTTTGAACCGGTAATATCCAGAATGGTGAGAGAATAAATTTCTGTGGTTTTAAGCCACCTGTTTTGCGGAACTTTGTAACAGCAGCACAGGAAATTAATACAGGGTACTCTCAGATAATACTTAGCCTGGGTGTCAGGAAGACTTTTCTGTATCTGGAAAACCCTCTTACCAGGACATTCCAAGATGGTGCAGGTAACTCATTATCCAAGCTGGGAGAAGTCAACCAGGTCTGAGCTTCTTGTTTCAGCCTTTGCCAGCATCTGTTGTCTCCACTCACGTTATTGGTTGGGTCGGTTGGATCCAAGATTACTGGCCTGTGTATTCCATTAGATTTAAAAAAATCAGTTGAGCTGCTTGTTGGGGGGCAAAATCTGTATTGGGGAAAGAGACCTCGAGTGGGAATCTGGTAACCTGAATTTGGATTCCCATGGTTCCTCCAAGCTGCTGAGGGATTTTGTTTATGACATCAAGCTCCTCTGGCCCTGTGTTTGCTGCTTGACAGAGACATTCTATTAATAAAATAACAAACTGGTCTCCTCTTCCTGCCACTCCCCTCTTCTCTCTTAGCCCCTTCTTTCTATAAGGGGAAATGTCTCTTCATGTGTCTGTTTAGGGGACAAAATGTGATTATGGTTTGGAACGTGAAAAGCAATGGCTGGACCTGCCCTCTTTCAGACAGACCCCTCTGCCTCCCCACCCATGGTGGCTGCCATTCTTCTGGTCCATCACTGACTGGACAGGGCAAGGCTGAGATCTCATTCCAAAAAGGTACGCCTAGCATGCAGATGATGAGGTACAGGGCTAGGGCATGAGAAGCTTGGCACCTCTCTGATTGGAGCTGGTGCAACAAGACGTTCCTGATGGTCTCATCTTCAAAGTTGTAGTTGACCGTCCAATAGATACACAGCTGCTCCTGGCATTTGATCAGCCCCAGAATGGTTCTGACGCCTTCAGCAATGTCAAAGTCGTCTTTTCTGCACCCCTGTTCCCAGGCATACACCGTAAGCAGCTCCAGGGCATACGGAGACAGCAAGGGTAAACCACTCATTTTTTTCTGGCACTGTGGGAGAGGAAAGGGTGGCGGCTTATTTCGGGATCGAGTTCTTCCTATGTCAGTGATCTGAAGTCAAGAAACCAGAAGCCTACAGGAAGTCATTCTCCCTTGCCAGAATGCCTGCAGTTCAGTGGACTGACAATACCAAGTCTTGACAAAGATGTGAAGCAACTGGGATGGAGCAGGGACCTCTCTTAGGAGCCTGCAGGCCACCACTGACCCCATCCCACAAGCAGGAAAAGAAAGGAAAATCTTGAGTTCTTTCAAGGGAAATTCCAGGCACCTCACTGGCTTTGAAAAGTCAATAAGCCACTTGATAAGCAAAAATATAGTAGTTCAGGGTCTACAGGAGCAGTGAAAAAAAAAACCCAATAAAATAAAAACAACAAAAGAAGGTAATAGTCACTTAAAACAAAAGCCAAGGAAGTCAGAGTCAGAAGATGTTTTGTTCCCTGTAGAAACTAGATAGTATCTTAACACATGCCCCTGAGTTGATTTTCAGAAACTCAGACCCCCACCAAGCGAATCCACTGGCAGGCAGACCTCAGATAAGGGGAAGCTGAGGATTGAACCCTGGCTTGTTCTCTGTTCTAAATTTCTTCCTGAGGGTCCTGGAGGAGGTCATGCCTATGAGCTAATGTTCCTTTCTGCTGATCTGAAATTTTTAGAAAAAACTTTGCCTACTTCACCAATCAAAAATCGGAAAGTCTTTGAATCCTGTGACCTGCGCCACCCATCCTCCCCCTCCCTCCTGCTTGGAGATGTCCTGCCTTTTTAGGTCAAACCAATGTACAGCCTCCATGTGTTGACTTATGGCTTTGCCTGTAACCTCTGTCTCCTCACCTTTAAAACCCTACCTCTAAGCCACTGGGGAGTTCAGCTCTTAAACATGAGCTGCCCAGTTCTCCCCACTTGGCTCCCTGCAATAAATGCCTCACTCTTTCCCTGCGATCCCAAAGTCAGTGTTTGGCTTTGCTGTACTAGGTGAGCGGATCCTTGGGTTTAATAACATGCCTGAAACTCAGACCTTGCTCATGAGAGTGCAATTTGGTAAGATTTTGGAAATGGTTTGACAAAATTTGCTATAGTTAAACAAAAACAGATCAAATAAACCACATACATTTTATATATTTACACACATATGTACACAACAGTCATATACGTGTACTAGAAAGCCCAGCAATTCTACTGCTACATATTTACCCAAGAGAAATGAATGCTCACATTCACAGAAAGACATGTAGGAGAATACCCATAGTAACCTAATTCCTAATAGCCCCAATTTGAAAATGACCCAATCATCTATCAGTAGCAGAATGGATACATGTATGTTAGATTAATACAGTGGAATATGGCAAAACAATAGAGGCAGACAGATCACGAGGACAGGATATCGAGACCATCCTGGCTAACATGGTGGAAACCCTGTCTCTACTAAAAATACAAAAATTAGCCAGGTGTGGTGGGTGGATCTCCTGAGGTCAGGAGTTCGAGACCAGCCTGGCCAACATGGTGAAATCCTATCTCTACTAAAAATACAAACATTAGCTGGGTGTGGTGGCGCCTGCCTGTAGTCCCAGCTACTCAGGAGGCTGAGGCAGGAGAATCTCCTGAACCCAGGAGACGGAGATTGCAGTGAGCCAAGATACCATCACTGCACTCCAGCCTGGGCAACAGAGTGAGACTCCATCTCACACACACACACACACACACACACACACACACACACTACTACTATGACTGAGTGCTGTTACTCACATCTGTAATCCCAGCACTTTGGGAGACTGAGTGGGCAGATTGCTTGAGCCCAGGAGTTCAAGATCAGCCTGGGCAACATGGCAAAACCTTGTCTCTACACAAAATACAAAAATTAGCCAGGTGTGGTGGCACAGTCCTATAATTCCAGCGACTTGGGAGGCTGAGATGAGAGGATTGCTTGAGCCCAGGAGACAGAGGTTGCAGTGAGCCAAGATCGCAGCACTGCACTCCAGCCTGGGCAACAGAGCAAGACCCTGCAACCACATGAATGAGTCTCTCAGACATAATGTTGAGCAAAAGAAGGCAGACATAAAGCATGTACAGTATGATCCCACTTACATTGTTTAAAATCAAGCAAAACTAATCTGTGGTGGTGACAGATGTTAGAACAGGAGTTTGTTTGGGAGGATTACTGGAGGCAGGCTGTGGGTTTGAGGCACCTTCTGGGGTGCAGGAAATGTTCCCTCTGTTGATTTGGGTGTTGCTGGTAAGATTATAAAAATGCTTGGAGCTGTATACCTAAGATTGTTGCACTTTACTGGATGTTAATTATCTCAATAAAAAGGAAATAAATGATAACTGTATATAGACAGTTGGAAAATTACCTGTTGATGCCAGTACTTCATCAAGAGGATCAAATCCTTTAGTTTTCTGGGACAGTTGTTAAAAAACTTCTGCTGAAGTTCAGTGAAGCAGACTGCAAACTCACCAGGGCGGGCATTTGTCTTATCCAAGGATCTTTTGAGCTCGCGATATATCCAGGGGCTGGGATTGTCATTTAAGCCTGAAGTGAAAGAGAAATTAGAACTTTAGTATTTATGTAACCTGGTCTCAGAGAGACACGGTTGCTCTACAATGACAGTCAGTTGTAGTTTGATAGCACACAATCCCTGCTTAATTGGTCAAAGGACTGGTACCTTTACATAAAGCATAATAGGGAAAGATGATTTGGCCCATTAGATAATAAAGTGTAGTCTAAAGTGACTATAATGAAAACAGTATGGTGTTAACCCAAGTCAAGATCAGCAGAACCGAATGAAGGGACAAGAGATGCAATTCTAAATGAGAAAGGGAATACTCCAAATTAATAGGGAACAAGTGTGTTCTTTAAAAAATTGTTGGTGTTGGCATAATTGGTATACATCTGGAAGAAAGGAAAGTTAGGAAAGTTTGTTTTACATGCAATATATTTTGTTATTGAGTCCATCCAGTAAATATCCTATTTCAGAGTGTCAGGGTATAGGGACTTTGAGGAGGCAGGCAAGGTGGCAGCAGGGCCTTGGAAGCCTGGGGACAGAGGCTGTTTTAATCAGTGTGTTTCCATTCTTGCCAGCTAAGCTCCACTGTTTATAAACACATTTATTTAGCTTGGCATGGTGGCTCATGCCTGTAATTCCAGCACTTTGGGAGTCTGAGGCAGGTGGATCACTTGAGGCTGGGGGTTTGAGATCAGCCTGGCCAATATGGTGAAACCCCATCCCTACTAAAAATACAAAAATTAGTTTGGCAAGTGGCAGGCGCCTATAATCCCAGCTACTCAGGAGGCTGAGGCACGTGAATAGCTTGAACCCTAGAGGCAGAGGTTGCAGTGAGCCATAATTGTGCCACTGAACTCCAGCCTGGGTGACAGAGTGAGACTCTGTCTCAAAATAAAAATAAAATAAACACATTTATTGATTAATTACTGTTACTGAAACACCAGTGATTCAGTCTAGGTCCTGCTGCTCCCCTCACAGAAAGCCAATGACTGAAACAACAAGTGTGGCCAAGAAGAAGGCTTTAATCAGGCACTGCAGCCGAGGAGATGAGAGATCAGTCTCAAATCCTTCTCCCTGACAGACTAAAGTTAGGGTTCAATATAGCAGAGAAGAAATGTAACTAACTATGTGTGGGAAAACAGGAATTAGGGAGGGGTAAAGAGGCAATCATGAGGAATAAGGGATCTGACATTGCATTGTCTGGATGCAGCGACTGATGATTTTCAGTTCTTTGATACTTTTTGAGAGGGCTGAGGGTCCTTTTCTGATGAAGGAGCTCAAGTTAAACAAATGTAAGTTTCAAGCTTTAAGACAAGAAGAGTCAATTTCTATGTTCATAAAAACAATAACAGCAACAAAAACCCCCAAACAAACAAAAACAAAACCAAAAACAAAATGGTCTATGGGACTACTGGGTTTGGTTCATCATTATTCTTATTTTTTGAGATAGAGTCTTCTCTATCACTCAGGCTGGACTGCAGTGGTGCAGTCGTAGTTCACTGAACCATCACATATATTTCAAAGCTCAAGTGATCTTCCTGCCTCAGCCTTCTGAATAGCTGGGACCACAGGCATGTGCCACCATGCTTGGCTTTTTTTTTTTTTTTTTTCGAGATGGCATCTTACTATGTTGCCCAGGCTGGTCTTGAACTCCTGGCCTCAAGCGATCTTCTCACCTTGGGCTTCCAAAGTGTTGAGATTACAGATGTGAGCCACCACCCTGGCCCATAGACACATTTAGATAAATAACCAGGAGAAAGCAGCCAGCTTGTTCCTTTCATACACCCCAGTGGATATTTACTGACTCCCTAGACGTGGTTCTGGGCACTTGGCATGCAGGGAGGTTGAGGGAAAAAGCATCCTATCTTCCTCCATAATGATAATAAATAGTTAACATTTACTGTGTGCTTACTCTAAGCCTTTTGTGAACGTGAAACATATAAGCCTCACAAAACCCTTAGCTGGCAAGTCCAATCACAATTACTAATTTACAGATGAGGATAATGGAAATACCAGCAAGTCAAATACCAGCTGGTATCAAGAAATGCCAGCAAATAAAGCAAGTAAATAGGTACTTCTTGCTTTGGGTTAAAGTCCCTAGGGGGAGAGTTGTGGTGGCATCCGGTGGTGGAAAGAAATGCAGAATTGGAGACAGCCTAACGGGACCTGGTGTAAAAAATAGGCCAGATTAGTTAGGCTAATATTTATTAAAAAACAAGAAAAAGCAAGTTACCAATTCCCCTGCAGGTAACTTTTGACCTTGTGTTTCCTTGCATAAAAGGGAGCCTGTAATAGTTTGGAATGTGCAGCTTTACCACCATCTAGTGGCGCCTTCTGGGTAGAACGTGCAGGGAACAGCTTATTTCTCATTTTCACACAATCCTTGCACGATGGGGTGCATCCAGTAGAGGGCGCTCTGGCCAGGTCTCCCAGTATGGCTCTTGGAACAGGAGAAGACTTTCCTATGAGAATTATGAGTGCACCTGTCTCCCACCTTGACTCCAGCCCTTGTTTGAAGCAGGCCCCCACCCCCAACCCTGAGCATCCTAATGGCCCTGGAAGCTAGTTTCTAGTCTGACTGTACAGCTGGCAGGTGTAGGTGAGTAGTAGGACCAGGGTAATAACTCCCAGAGCCAGGCCTCCTTTCTGTGAATGTGAGTTATCAGGATATGTGTATGTCTCCACCTTATCAGTGATGGCAGGGCTAATTGTTCTTCTAGGTTACTGGTAACCCAGAAATTCCTTAAAACTATAGGTGATGGAAGGTACTCAGGCTTAGAACTACAGGTGATGGAAGGTACTTGGGCTTAGAAGACCTGGGCTTTTCAGTTTCCCCACTTGTTTAATGATATTAAGTTTCAGCTTGGGAATTTTCTTCCCCTTCCCCTACCCCTCCCCTTCCCCCTCCCTTCCCCCCCTCCCCCTCCCTTCCCCCTCCCTTCCCCCTCCCTTCCCCCTCCCTCCTCCTTTTTTCTTTTTCTTTCCTTTTCTTTTCCTTTCCTTTTCTTTTTTTTCTTTTTCTTTTGATTAGGTCTTGCTCTGTTGCCCAGGCTGGAGTATAGTGGTGTGATAATAGCTCACTGCAACCTTGAACTCCTGTGCTCAAACAATCCTTCTGCCTCAGCCTTCCCAGTAGCTAGGACTACAGGTGCATGCTACCCTATCTGACTAATTTTTAATTCTTTTGTGGAGATGCATTTCACTATGCTGCCCAGGCTGGTCTTAAACTCCTGGCCTCAAACAATCCTCCTGCCTCAGCCTTCCAAAGTGCTGGGATTATAGGCATGCACCACTGCACCCAGCTTGGAATTGTTTAAGTTTGTGATTATATGTGCACCTGTCTTGAGACTATCCGTCTCATCCATAAATATATACATACATTTACTATCTATCCGTCCACATTCGTTTGTCCATCCATTTCCCTTCCATCCATTTATCCATCATGATCCACCCATCCATTCATCCAACAACTATTATTAATAGTGAACATTGTACTAGAGACCATAGAAGAACAAGATACTTATGATACCTGTCCTCATGGAGCTTCTAGTCTAGGAGAGGAGAAAGCTAAAGAAATTATTTCCATATAAATTCACATTCTGTGGCGAAGCCCCTTCCCCTTCCAGGTCTTTTTCTGATTCAGGAGAGATTTTAACTAACAGTCTAACACCTTTAAGTTCTGATAAGAGACATTTACCACCTATTCTCCCTGAAACCTGCTACCTGGAGGCTTCATCTATATAATTAAAACCTTGGTTTCCACAACTCCCCTTATCTTAACCTGAACTCCTTCCACCAACTGCTAATCAGGAAATCTAAATTTTTTTTTTTGAGACAGGAGTCTTGCTCTGTTGCCCAGGCTGGAGTGCAGTGGCATGATCTCTGCTCACTGCAACCTCTGCCTTCCAGGTTCCACTGATTCTCCTGCCTCAGCCTCCCGAGTAGTTGGGACTACAGGCACGTGCTACCACGCCCGACTAATTTTTGTATTTTGTAGTAGAGATGGGGTTTCACCATATTGGCCAGTCTGGTCTCAAACTCCTGACCTAGTAATCTGCTCACTTCAGCCTCCCAAAGTGCTAGGATTTCAGGCACAAGCCACTGTGCCCAGCTAGGAAATCTTTATAACCACCTTTGACTTGGAGGCCCCTGCTTTGAGATAGCTTGCCTTTCCAGGCTGAACCAATGCATGCCTTATGTGCATGCTTTATGTTTCTCCCTGTAAATTCTGTCCCCCTAGACTGTATAACACAAGCTGTAACCTAGTCACCTTGGGCACATGTTCTCAGGAACTCCTGAGGTTGTGTTACAGGTCATGGTCCTCATAGTTGGCTCAGAAAAAACCTTTTCAAAATTCAATGAAAAGCCATTAGCAGCAGAGTGTGTGACACAATGATATTTGTGCATGGAAAGAGAGCACCAGCTGCAGCGTGGAGTGAGAGAGGAGGCAGTGAGACAGTTAGGAAGCCATTGTCACATCCCTGGCAGTGACATTGACTAGGGAAGTAGCAGTGGGACAGGAGAGAAGTGAAGCAGATTTAGGAAAGTTAAGCAGAACTGGCAGGACTTAGCGATGGGTTGTGAGTAGGGAGGTGGGGGAGCTGGAGATACAATCCTGGCTTAGGTGTATAAACAAAAAATAAAATTTGAAGCCCACCAATCATCTGAATGGACCCCTCCTCTCAGCAAGGGCATTCCAAAGTTGACCTGATAACCCAGTTCAGGCCATCATGGGAAGGAGGAACTGGACATGCCTCATGATAC
>CAUYLG010010581.1:0-77966 GCA_963573385.1 Cacajao melanocephalus | reverse complement strand
GGAGAGATAGCATGAGAAGAAAAGCCAGATATAGGTGAAGGGGAGGAAAGCAGCAAATCACACTGCCACGTGTGTACCTATGCAACAATCTTGCATGTTCTTCACATGTACCCCAAAACATAAAATACAATAAAAATTTTTAAAAATATATATATAAGACTTGAAATACATCCAGATACATATGGGAATTTAGTATATGATAAAAGAGGCATCTTAAACATACAAATTTTTTTTCCAAAAATGTATTGGAACAATTGAGGACCCATATGATGAAAGATAAAACTGGATCCATATCTCTACTACATGCCCCAAAATAACATAAATGTAAAAAATAAGATAAAATAATTAAGAAAAAAATTATTTTACATTAGAGTAGGAAAGACTGTCTAAAAATATGCAAAAGTTGAAAGTTATAAAATGAAGCGTTGATAAATTGTGTTAAATTAATAATACAAAGCTGTTACATGACCAAAATACCACATAAAAAGTCAAAAGACAAATGAAAAAATGCTCCTCAAATTGCAACTCATAGATACATGCTTCATCTTAATGTGGAAAAAAACTATTGGAAATTAAGAAAGAAAGAATAATGCAACCAGCCAATAAAAATTTGATTAAAAGAATGAAGACAATTCACAGATTAAGAAATAAAAGGTGGCTCCTTAAAACATGAAAAGATGCTCAATGTTTACAAAAAGAATCAAACGCTGTAAAATATTTAAAGAGGTTTATTCCAAGCCAAATGTGAGGACCATGATCTGTGACCTCATCTCAGGACATCCCAAGAACATTTGGCTGTGGTAGTTTGGTTACAACCTGATTTTATGCATTTTAGAGAGACAGAAGTTACAGGCAAAACTATAAATCAATACATGTAAGATTTACATTGGTTCGGCCTGGAAAGATGGAACATATCAAAGCTTTGAGAGGGCTCCTAGGTCATAGGTGAATTCAAAGATTTCCTGATTGGCAACTGGTTGAAAGAGTCAAGTTTTGTCTGAAGAGTTGAAATCAGTAGGAAGAAATGCTTGGGGTTAACTAACAGGGGTTGTGGAAGCCAAGGATTTTTGTTAGATAGATAAGCCTCCAAGTAGCAGGTGTCAGAAAGAATAGATGGTACATGTCTCTTACAAGATCTTAAAAATTGCCAGACTCTTAAATCTCTCCTGAATCAGGAAAATACCTGGAAAGGGAAGGGGATTCTCTACAAAATGTAGACTTTCCCCATAAGAGATAGTTTATAGGGCCATTTCAAAATATATCAAAGAAATATATTTTGGGGTAAAATACTTCAATTTCTTTTAAGGGCTGCTATCTGTCATGTGATGTTATGCTAGTTGGCATTTGGTATCTCGTTGCCACAGAGTCTGTTTTTATCAGTCTTAAGATCTCTGTTTTTAATGTTAATGCTGGTCAGCTGTGCCTGAATTCCAAAGGGAGGTGAGTGTAATGAGGCATGTCCAACCTCCTCTTCCCATCATGGCCTGAACTAGTTTTTCAGGTTTACTTTGGAATCACTTTATTTGTAATACAAGAAATCCAAATTAAAATTACACTGCAATAATTTCAATGCTATTCCCTCTGCTTCCCATCCTTAATTCTCTTAATATAATATCACTATTTGGGTTAAATTTTATTCTGTGTTTACAGTGTTGTGCTTATATAAATATAATTCACAGCTGAGTATTGTAACAAACTACAATAATGTTTCTTTTCTTACTTTTTATTTTTCCTAAGGTTAATAATTGCCTTGCTTTTGATTTGTTTAGACTTCTTTTTACTCTTGCTACCTCTCCCCACAGCTTCCTCTCAGTGTGATTTTCTACAAGGCCAATCACATCACATCATCTGTAGTTTCTACTTTCTTCTTACAGGCATGCTTTCTGGGAACCTCCATTCTACTCTCCTCTGAGATGGTGGCATGTTAGGCCTGATGAGCAGCCATAATCCTAAAATTTCTTTTTATTATTATATTCAAATTTCCTTTGCCTTTCTTCTGGGTTGTATTCTTTATTCTGGTATCTCATCTCTTATTCCCTCTTGGTTTATTCCCACAGTAGAGCACAGAGGAGAGACTTAATCAAGAAGGTAAATGTAGAATCTGGCTTCTGGTGCTTGGGAAATTGGCCTGGGGTCTCTAGACAAATAAAATAGCATTACTAAACCACAATAGTAAACAACATACCTTCAGGGAGGCGAGAACATGACAGGAGTAGAATATTCGGATTGGATTATGCAGAAAGGCAAAACATTTGTGAAAATATATTGTCCTCATAGATTGCTTTCATCTAGGGCTCTGCCATCTCCAGTGTCACCTCTGTTTATTATTTTTCAATGTGTTTAGTACACGCACTTGACACCTGGCAGTCACAATTGGACTGCTTGGGTTATGTGCTGGCCTGTCAGGAACCTGGGCTTATTCTCTTTAGAAGCTGCCAAAAGGCTTGGATGTTTTCTTCAGTTGATGCTGAAATTCCACACCCCCTCCCCAAGCAAATGCTCCTAGGAAATTGTTTAGACATTTCATTTCAGCTTCCAATACTGTCCCTAGATTTAAAAGAAGGTGAGTCACTAGTAAAGTTGATTTATTCTTTGAGTTCAACTGGAACAAACCAGTGCCTCAAAAAGGAAGTGTCAATGAAGGTAAAATGAAGAAAGCGTTAGGAGAGGGCAGGCACCCCACCAGTGCAAAATGAAAGATGAAGATGATGGGAGAGCACAGAAATTCCCTAAAGTATCAAGTAGTTGCTTAATAGGTCAAGGTTAGAGAGTCTTTACAATGAATACTCACTTATGCTGCAATAGTGTGGGCTGGGCCTGTCCCCTGCAGTGCCCATGGAATGTGTGGAGAGTTGATCCTGCTAAAAGAATTCACCTACAGACATTGGGAGTATGACCCATGGCATTTGTACTACAAGAATTCACTAGCTGATTGGGGAATGAAAGGGCATAGTTCCTCTCCTCAAAGAATTAACAACTGAGGAGGAAAAACAGACAAGTTAACAACATAAAATTGAATGAAACCAGGGCTACATGAAAAAACAAAGTGAAATCCCTTTTTAATTGGTTTATTTTTTACTTTGAAGTTCAAGGGTACATGTGCAGGTTTGTTACATAGGTTACATTTGTGTCATGAGAGTTTGTTGTACAGATTATTGCATCACCAGGTATTAAGCCTGGTACTCATTATTTTTCCTGATCCTCTCCCTCCTCCCACCCTCCACCTTCTGATAGGCCCTAGTGTATGTTGTTCCCCTCTACGTGTCCATGTGTTCTCATCATTTAGCTTCCACTTACAAGTGCGAACATGCAGTATTTGGTTTTCTTCCTCTGTTAGTTTGCTAAGGATAATGGCCTCCAGCTCCTTCCGTGTCCCTGCAAAGAACATGATCTTATTCTTTTTTATGGCTGCATCGTATCCATGGCTGATAGGTACCACATTTTCTTTATCCAGTCTACCACGGGGCATTTGGGTTGATTCAATGCCTTTGCTATTTTATATAGTGATGCAATGAACATACCCACACATGTGTCTTTATAATAGAATGATTTATATTCTTAGGGGTATATGCCCAGTAATGGGATTGTAATGGGATTGCTGTCTTTAGGACTTTGAGGAATCACCATACTGTCTTACACAATGGCTGAACTAATTTACACTCCCAGCAACAGTGTATAAGCATTTCTTTTCCTCCACAACATCTCCAGCCTCTGTTATTTTTTGACTTTTAATAATAGCCATTCTGACTAGCATGAGATGGTATCGCATTGTGGTTTTGATTTGCATGTGAAATCGCTTTGGACTGGGATATTGGGGAAGGCTTCCCCACAGAGGTGGCATTTGTGTTGAACTCCAAGAAAAGACTAAGAATTAGTGGGAAATGGGGGAAGAGGCATTCCCAGCCAAAGGAAATAGCCCAAGAACTGAAGCATAAAAAGGCCTATCCCATTGGGTGAATGGCTAATGGCCTGATGTAGTTGGAGTTAGGAGAGTGGGAAATACAGCTGAGAAGAAAATTTGGGACAAGATAAAGAGGCTAAATCCTTAGAGAACCCTGAATTTAATTTTCGGGACCTTAGATTTTTATAATAGAGGACACGTGTAACAGCCCGATGGGTTCACCTTGTCTGCTGCCTAGACAGAGCTGATTTATCAAGACAGGGGAACTGCAATGGAGAAAGAGTAATTCATGTAGAGCCAGCTGTGTGGGAGACTGGAGTTTTATTATTACTCAAATCAGTTTCCCTGAGCATTTAAAAATCAGAGTTTTTAAAGATAATTTGACAGGTAGGGGCTTGGGAAGTGGGGAGTGCCGATTGGTCAGGTGGAGATGGAATCATAGGGGGTCAATGTGAGGCTTTCTTGCTGCCTTCTGTTCCTGAGTGGGATCGCAGAACTGGTTGAACCAGATTACTGGTCTTGGTGGTGTCAGCTAATCCATCAAGTGCAGGGTCTGCAAAATATCTCAAACACTGATCTTATGTTTTACAATAGTAATGTTATCCCCAGGAGCAATTTGATTCAGACTCTTGCAGCCAGAGGCTTCATGACCCCTAAACTGTAATTTCTAATCTTGTAGCTATTTTGTTATTCCTACAAAGGCAGATTGGTCCCCAGGCAAGAAGTGGGTATTTTTGGGAAAGGGTTATTATCAGCTCTGTTTCAGTCAAACCATAAACTAAATTCCTTCCCAAAGTTAGTTCGGTCTATGCCCAGGAATGAAAAAAGACAGCTTAAAGGTTAGAAGCAAGATGGAGTCGATTAGGTCTGATCTCTTTCACTGTAACTGTTTCATCCGTTACAATGTTTGCAAAAGCGGTTTCACATGGAGTTTCTGATTATTCATTGAGAAAGTTACATCATGATTGGGTTTGTGTTCTGCAAAGAGCACTCTATTAAAAGTTTGGAGAGGGAAGATTAGGAGGCAAGAAGGCCACTGAGGAAGACAACAATGGAACAGGTGCATTCCCAAGAAGCTGGCAAGAGATTCTGAGGCTGCTGGGTCCTTGGGCCATGCTGTGAGTAGGGAGCTATAGATTGTAACCACAATAACCAAGGATCACTGGAAAGGTGATTCAGAGGAAAGGTGGAGGGGCAAGTAACTATGTACATTTTATGCTTAAATAGTGAGCCCTTCCCAAAGATACATGAGGAAGAACAAAAGTCTCAGGCTAGTGGTTCTCAAACTTTACTGCACAAATTTGGAATCATCAAAGGAGCTCTAGAAGCAACTGGTGACTGGGCCACATCCCAAGAGATTCTGATGCAACTGGTTTGGGACATCACCTGGGAATCAGGATGTTCACAAGTACCCTAGGTGATTCTAATGCACAGCCAGGGGCTGAGAACCAAGTGCTACCTATTACCAGGTGTCAGTTACTGTTGCAAGGACAAAGGACTCAAATGATAGTTACCTGGCTGGGTATCCACAAGCTACTAGAGCAAGATTCTACTTTCTTCTGTGTTTTGGAAGATAATCTATAATTTTTAAAATTCTACTAGTTGTTAATTTACTATTTGGAAATCATTATTTAAATTGAGTTTTCCCAACAACTCTCAGAGTCAAGCACATAAATTCGTGCTTTTTTATTCCTACATCTTTAGATAAAACCTTCATTTTCTTTTTCCTCTATTTTCTTTGTTAATATAATCTGAGGTTCTATATATAAATTATAGTTACTATACTATTTTTAACATTAGAGCACTAACATTTCAAGAATATTTTTGGCTTTTTCATTTAATTTTAAAAACACATGTACAGTCTCCATATTTTTACTTTAATTGGTTTCTGTATCACCACTAGTCATTTTTTTAAACCATGGTTTTCCTAGTTTTACATTTTGTATTCAGAAAATGTCTTTAAGAAGTTTTTGTTTGTTTGTTTGTGATGGAATTTCACTCTTGTCACCCAGGCTGGAGTGCAATGACATGATCTCAGCTCACTGCAACCTCTGCCTCCCAGGTTCAAGCAGTTCTCCTGTCTCAGCCTCCCAAGTAGCTGGGATTACAGGCATGGGCCACCATGCCTGGCTATTTTTTTTTTTTTTTTTGTATTTTTAGTAGAGATGGGGTTTCAACATGTTGGCCAAGCTGGTCTCAAATTCCTGACCTCAGGTGATCTGCCTGTCTTGGCCTCCCAAAGCGCTGGGATTACAAGCATGAGCCACTGTGCTCAGACAAGAAATTTGTTTTTTAAAATGCCAGCATATTTTGTGAATTCTTACGTGATGGCCACATTTATGTGTCAATTTGGCCAGGCTATGGTGCCCCATTGTTTCATCAAACACTAGTCTAGCTGTGAAGGCATTTTGTAGATGTGTTTACAATCAATTGATGTTAAGTAAAGCAGATTGCATTCCATAATGTGGGTGGGCCTCATCCAATCAGTTGAAGCCATTAAGAGCAAAAAGTGAGGTTTCCCTGAGAAAAAGGAAGTCTGCCTCCGTTGGCAACAGGAATCCTGTCTGAGTTTCTAGCTTGCAGGCAGATTTCAGACTTGCCAGCCTCATGATCACATGAGCCAATTCCTTAAAATAAACAATTTAGGAGGAATTTAGGAGGCTACATGTTCTTTCATGTAGCTCTAGTTTCATTCAATTTTATGTGGTTAATTTGTCTGTTTTTCATTCTAAATTGTTAATTCCTTAAAATAAATCTCTCTCTCTCTATATATATGTGTATGTATATATATGTGTGTGTATATATATGTGTATATATATGTGTACATATATATATATACACACACATATATATACACACACATATATATATACACACACACATATATATATATACACACACACACATATATATACACATATACATAGGCATATAAATTTGGCCACATAGAAACTTTTATATATTATAATATAGAGAGAGATTAGAGAGATATTTCTATTATATATAGAAATATATTTTTTAACATAAATATGTAAATATAAATATATAGAGATTTCTATTATATATAAAATATATATTACATCTGTTATATACTGGTTTCTATTATATGTAATAGAATATATCTATTCTGAGAGATATAGAGAATTTTTATTATATATAAAATATATATTATATATTATATCATAGTTTCTATTATATATAAAGTGTATATACATTCCATTTTTTCTAATAGAATATATATAGTTATACAGTAGACATAGCTATAGTCTATTGTTCCTGTTTATATATATTCTATTGGTTCTGTTTCTCTGGAGAACCCTGACTGATACACCTTGCATGTTCTGGCAATGTCTTTTTATAGCTATTAAACATGAACAACTTGGCTGAGTGAAAAATTTCTGGGCCACAACTTTTAACCTCTGCGAACTTTCAACCCTTGGTGTTGGAGAGCAGACAAAAGACAGCCCAGCATTTATTCTTTTTTGTGTAATCTGATATTTAGGTCTGGCAACTTGTAGAATTTTTTTTCTCCAAGAGTTAAAAGTTTTTGCCAAGAAGTCCTTAGTTTTGGGTATTTTCCATTAACATGCCTTAGAACCTAAGTGAGCCTTTCAATCTGCGTGGCTTGAATCTTTCTCTAAGGGAATTTTTTCTGTTAACATATTTTCTTGGTTCCAACATAAAAGTAATAGAAAAAGTACACCACTGACTACTTTTGGGCAGGAGGGAATGATAGGCAAATTTTAAAACATAAGTTGCATCTTCATTTCAGAAAGATCAAAAACAGTGCAGACTTCACCTGCGTTTGTTTTGATCTTCCCTTGAGGATTTCTGGTGTTTGGGTTTTCTAGTCTCCATCCTCTGTTTCTATCATGTTCTCTCTCATCACTTTCACCTCACTGTCTTTTCCCTGCATCCTCAGATTTGCAAGTGTGTCATTTAGGCATGTTCCCACATCAACAAGTGAGTGCTTTACTATCTTCAAATGTGATTTCAAGTTCAGCATTTGTGGAGTTACTTCTTTTCTTTACATCCTTTCCAATCTTGTACATGTCTACTTTTCTCATCCAGGTGTCTTTGAATAATTACCTATAATCTCGTGATTTTTGTTCCGGATGTGAATTAGGTTGGTGCAAAATAGCAAAAACCGCAATTTCTTTTGCACCAATGTAGTACAAGCCCTACCTTTACGCATGTTGCTGGGAGTGCCACAAGGTTTCTGAAAACTCTCCTCAGGATACTGTGAGTGACCATTTTCAGAGCAGGCCTGTCCTCTGCATCTTGTGGACATAACACTTCCTCTTAGAGTTTTGCTCGACATTTCCCATAGGTCCCGTTTCCCTCTTCCCTGGCTGGCTTGACTCCCTTTCTCTCCACAGGTAGTCCGCATGTTCTTTGCACTCACTTGGTACCATTCACTTCTTTGGCATTTAAGGCCACCTCTCAGAACCATAGCCAAGGGTAAGTTTGCTGTGTAGGCTTCTGATCAAATTCCCCATTCCCAGGAACCTGTCCCTTTTGCTCCCACAGTTGCTCATCCTCCTACCTGGTTCTCTGGACCACTGAGGCAGTATCTGCATACAATCAACTCACATGCTCCAGAATGCACTGCTCTCAGAGCACTTCCTGGTTTTACCAGAAACCTCCCTATGGGTCACAAAGTGATCCTGAGGAAGTAAAAATGGTTACAACAGCTGGCCGCCAACAGCTACAACTAGGCTGAAGCAAAATGTTCCCAATCGAACATAAACAGCTTTCCCAGAAATAAAAGTAATAATCAGACAAGGCTACTCTGCACCCAGGGCTAAAACATGACAGAGACCAGGCTGCACCTCAACCACAAAAATAAAGACTTCCTTTTGCTTTTCGTTTTGCTTTTCTCACTGATAAGAGTAACCGTTGCTTCTTTACCAATGACTACTCTCTGAAACTGCTTCAATCCTTTTACCTACTGGATAAAAGTTACCAAGATACCCAGTCACCAAGTTTCTAGCACTTTCTGCAGAACTGGCTCCAGAGTTGGTCTCTACTTCCCAACACACCCAATCCAAACCTAACTCCCAGCTTCCTTCAACCTTCCTAAGAATCACTCAACACAAGCCCAAGCCCAAGACCTGTAACAAAAGCCTCCCAACAAAATGTCCCATGGGCTCCATTGTGTGTGTGCTCCCTAACAGCAACAAGCTAAATAAACCTGACTTTGAACACAGCTGCATTTCCTGGTGGTCTTGGCTGTTGGGCTTCAACATCATGAAAGACAAGACACTTCTTCAGTTCTTATAGCCGACTGATGCACAATTCCAAACAGTTTAATGTATGAATAAGGGATAATTAACAGTATTTGGCCTCCTGGTATTCTGATGTGTGACTAGGTTGTTCTGAGGATTCAAATTTGGTGTCCTCTGAAATATGGCTCACACTTTGTAGTTGCAGAGTTCCTCCCACCCAGGCATCAGGGGCACTCTGTTCTCTGTGCATCCCCAGTGCTGGGTGTGATTAAGAACTGAGTGGCTCTGCTTCAGTGGGCTTGGCTGCCCCTTGGCTCTCCTTCCCTTCCTTCATCTTCCAGTAGACTCGCCCAGGCTTGTTCTCACTTCTGCTGTATTCTATTAAACAAAGCAAGTCACGAGACCAGCCCAATATTCAGAATGGGTAGGGACTACAAAGTTGTAAGGCAAATGGCATGATATTAATACCACTGGATGGCCACTGAAGAAATCCAGCAATGCTACTGTTTAACCTCTCTGTGTCTTAGTGTCTTCACCTGTAAACTAGAGAAAATAATGCCTACCTCATAGAGTTTTGTAGGGCCTAAATATGCTAATATTTGTAAAATGTAGAGATGAGTGCCCAGCACCTAGTAGGCAATATATTAATGTTTGCTTACTGTCTTGAGTTGGTTGTAGTTTCAAATTAAGGCACTTCTTGCCTTATAGTTTCACATTTTTCTTGGTTTTATTTAATTATCTGTCTGTCTTTATGGGTTGCTTGTTTAACCTATAGTAGGTAGTGACATGTATATATTTTCATCACAAGTGGTTTGGGCCCACTGTTGTCAACTATCAGGCCTTAAGATATATATGCATTTGGAGTCATAAGATAGGCATTTTCTTATTGCTAAAGCAGATGTTTATGTAATTCCCTCTGAATTTACTTTCTCAGTATCACTTTGTTAGGTGTGTTTCTTTGAACTTGTCTTATTAGAATAACTTGCAACTAAATCCCAAGGTATGTCTAATAAAATTACTAAGTTATTTTTAAGTGTCTAGAGCATCATTTTATAATGTAAAATTTTGTATACGTTCATATTGCAACTTCATTTCCTTCCCTCTCCAATTCTCGGTCAGTTCTCTTCTCCACTGGCAAGTGGGATCAGGAAGTGCAGACCCCCTAGGATTTTGCAGTGCACAACCTGTGTGACTATATACAACAGCCTAGGGACTGTCATGCCGTCTAAGTGAGGTTCGATCAGATAAAGTTGAACCACCCATTAAGACCAACTTCTAATGTAATGTTGACAGTACTCTGTTCCTGAGGAGTTTATTTTACTGGTTTATCTTTATTGTTTTTCATAATCAAGGCAAATGCTGCTCACATAGGGTTTTTCAGCATAAACCAGCCATCATATGGGTGCTGGAAGACCTTTCAGATGGTTGGCCTCACAGTGTGACTAGCTTGCATTTCACAGAACTTGGCCAGTTCCAGCAAGCTTTCTTATATGTATCTCGTATTATGCTCACCATGACCAGCACGGGCGAGAACCATTTTCCTTCTGCAAAACACACACCAGACTTTGCATGGTATGTGCAAGGTCAGATAGTGCATTTTAACACTCCAACTCAGAACCAGCTTCTAACTCCAGCTTCTAGCACTGCTTACTACACTATACTCTCTTTTATAAAAACTGCAAAAAGGAAGGAATAAAGAAAGCAGAGCATTGAGATCAACAACAGGCTATTTCTAAAGATAAAACTGCTGTTTGGGAACTGGTGAGATGCAACTATTAAAACTCCCCAAACAAGCCACTTAGAGTTACTGTTGGGTGAGAAGAAAAGCCTTTTAAATTGGTTTTCAAATAGAGAGAGTGTTTTTCTTCATCCTTACATAACTACAAAAATGACTGAACACTTTGGGCTATACATTTTTTCAATCTTTCCCAAGTGAAATCACCTTTGGTAGAGGACCAAGAAATGGAAAATTTTGGCTGGAAAGAATATCGTAAAGCCGTGCAGCAATTTAGAAAGAGTGGCGGAAAGAGAGCGTGTGTGTAACCACAGGTGGTAATACTGGTTGGTCTGACATGGTTGGGGAATAAGCTATTTTGAATAGATTCTTTTCTATATAACTGAAGTATAACTGATTATTGTTTTCCATGGAAATTCAATGATTTTGTTGTTAACTGTTTAAAATAATGTAGTGCAAGTATTTTTAGAAGAGTATTTAAATAAATTTGGGGACCACAATTTCATATTTAATATCTTTATCATACAAATGGAAAAGTGCATTCCAGAGATTTGGAATGTTTTTAAAAATCTCTCAATGTATATGCTAGAAGTACTTACATTTGCTTTCTACTTCCTGAAATAACTAACCAGGAAGGCAAGTTTTTTAATCAGCCAATAATCAGGCAAGGCAACTCTGTGTAAACCACACCTAAAACACGACAGAGAAACCATGCCTAAAACACTGCCAGCAAGTGCCAGCAAGATAGAGACACAGTGACACTGAGAGGGAGGAGGGATGGAAACAGAGATTGAGGTTTAAAATATGATGATTAAGTTTGGTGCCAATTCTGCCAATTAATAGCTGAGACTCATTCCCTTATTTATAAGGAAAATAACAGTATCAGCTGCTAAGTTTTTTTTTTTAATATGTATTCTTTAACTACAATGATGTCTCTGAAGACTGAGAATGTTTATTCTCTTTTTACAGGTGAATAAAAATTGTAGCTTTAAGACATTATGTGACTATTATTGTGTGGTAAAGAATTTAATCTTGCCTAAAAGGAGGTGTGACCACTGCCCTATGCTCTGAGAGGTAATCTCCAACCCCTTAGAATGTCATACCTGATCGGAGTGTCTTTGTTTGCTGGGGTGGGAGTGGGGAGACTTAGGCCAGCCAGGTGGCAAACACTGTGATTTAGGGTGGAGTTTTTGGTCACCCAGTATAAGACTGACTTCTTGAGGGACTGGAAACTGACATCAGCCATGTAAACAATCCACCAGGCCTAAGTAATGGAACGCCAATAAAGACTCTGGACATTGAAACTCAGGCGAGCTTCCTGGTTGGCAATACTCTGTGCATATTTTCACACATAGATGCTGAGAAAATAATGCTCCTGGCTTCATAGGGAGAGGACAGTGGAAGCTCCACTTTTGGTATTTACCCAGAATGTGCTCTATGCTCTTTTTCTTTTGCCTGATTTTAATCTCAATCCTTTAGCTGTGACAAAGTGTGACTGTGAGTATAACAGCTTTCCATGAGTTATGTGAGTCCTTCTAACAAATTATAGAAACTGAGCTCTGTCTTGGTAACTCCCTGACCTTGCAGTTGGTGTCACAAGTGAGGGTGGTCTTGTGGACTGTGTTCTCTCTAGTCATATTTTTGGCCAACTTTCCCAATAATTTAGGCTAAAAGAAGTGAAATTGGGATTCCACCTGATTTTGAGGAACATGCTCTTAACTTCTGTGCTTTAATGTTCACTCATGGGGATAATGCAAATATTAAATGAAGATCTGTGTTATATGCCTGGTCCAGAGCTTGCCCTAATCAGGCACTTGATAAATATCAATTTTCCATCCTCTTAATAATTTTCACGTGGAGGGCTATGCCATTCTTTCATGAGTGTATTCATTCTGTAAACATTTATTGAACATCATGCCCTGTGTCTATTGGTCTGACAAAAGGAATGGGCTTCACAGCTGGGGATTTCGAGTATGACTCCTCTTTTGATTCTCTTGTGTTTGCATATTTTAGAAAGTATGCTTTGAAATAATTCATATGTCAAAGAAGAAATCATAACAGGAATTGGAAGACAAACTGAACTATGGCAACAAACAAAAAACATCACTTAAAATTTGTGGGTGAAGCTAAAAAAGCGCATTTAAATCAGGCCCTATGGGTACCATTTATTATTTTAAACAGTCACCATGTATGGGAACACACCAGACTGTGTTCCCACTTCACACCATACCCTGAGCTTCATGTACAGCATTGAGGTTCTTTACCCCCAGGAAATTTACAGTCTGATTGGACTATGGCCTAATTGCTCAATCCTTTCTGTAAAAAGAACCATCTCTATCCCCTGTCTAGTTAAAGCAAAAACACAAGAGATTTCTTGCAAAGCCAAAACTCTTTTAGTTGCTACTCCTACACTGCTAGGAAAAACTTCCAAATGCCTGTAGACAACAGCATCCATCAGAACCTTTGTTTTACAGAATTAATGGAAGATGCAGACACTCCTCCGCAAAGTGGACAGTTGGTATCACAAATGTGCAGAAGTCCACAGATGGACTCTGAAGCAAATCACCATGAAGCTGCCGGTTTTTCCTTTCAGCAATGATTGCTTTATAATAAAAAGCCCTGGGATCAATCTCTCTGTAAGGCAGCATGGCTAAGGTTTCAGGTTCTTTCTGCTCTCTCCTCTTCCCCTAAATAAAAAATTCACTGCACTTCTGATTTGCAGTCTGGCTTATAAGGAGTTTGGAAGTCATTACTCCATTCTAACAAGTAAAAATCTAAACAAACTGAAGGATCAGTTTGTTCTTTAATCTACAAGATAAGTGAGGTCACAGGGCAAACTGCTGCCTCAGATTTGCAGAGACACACAGGAGGATACACAGAATCACAACTTACCAGAGCAAAAACCCATGACCAGAAACCTCTGCAGAAAGCAGCCCTGGGGTAGAAAAATCTGTAATTCAAAAATTGCTGGGCATTCCGTGTGAACAAGTTTGAGAGCTAAAATCTCCAGGGGGCACCCAGTCATAGGGGAGCCCCTGTGAGTTTTGGCTCCAGGAGCTCTACTAGGTTTTCAAAGTAAGTATCAGAGAAAATCCAGAGGGGACAAGAAGTAACCACCTACTTTTTGTCCAGAATTCTGTTATTAATTCTGTTATTAACAGAATTCTGTTATTAATTCTGTTATTAACAAGTTAATAGTTTTTCTTATTAACTTAAGAAAAACTATTTTATTAGGGCTTAAAGTACTGGGATTTTATCAGAGCCTAACTGAATTGAGGGAAGGGAAATGCCCAATTCAGCATCATGTAGCCTTCCACGCGGGGGAAGTGAAATATCCAACTCCATTCTACTCTAGCCATTTTGTTCCACCTAACAGTGGGGTTGAGGTGGACTGAGAAGCACTTAGGGGCACAAGCTCACTAAATGACTGAGACCTAATCTTAGAATAAAGAACACTTCCCCTCCCTGGCCCCTTACCACCACATTACTGCGGGTCTATTTATCAGAGTTCTTTTGACCTAGTACATCATTCCCAGCTTTCAAGAAAAAAAGTACAAGGCATACTAAAAGGCAAAAAACAAACAAACAAACAAAAAACCACAGTCTGAAGAGAGAGAGTGAGCATCAGAACCAGATTTACACATGCAGGGATTTTTTAATTATCAGACTAGGAATTTAAAACAATTTTGATTAATATGTTTAAGGTTCTAATGGATAAGGTAGACAACAGGCAAGAACAGATGGGCAATGTAAGTAAAGAAATGATTATTCTAAGAATCAAAAAGAGACGTTTGAGATCAAAAGCATTGCAACAGAAAGGAAGAATGACTTTGATGGACTTACTAGTAGGCTGGACACAGCTGAGGAAAGAAAATCTGAGTTTGAAGGCATGTCAATGGAAACTTCTAAAATGGAAAAAGCAAACTGAAAAAAAAAAGATAAAAAATATATGTATATATGAGGACTGAGACAATTACAAAAGGTGTGACATACATGTAATAGGATTTTCAGAAGAAGTAGAAAGAGAGAAAGAAACAGAAGAAATATTTGAAACAATAATTACTGGGAATTTCCCCCAAATTAAGGTCAGTCACTGCAGATCCAGGAAACTCAGAGGACATCAAGCATAACAAAATAAACTCAGAGGACATCAAGCAGAAACTATACCTAGATATATCATATTCAAACTGCACAAAATCCAAGATATAAAAAATCTTGGGAAAAGAAAAACACACACACACACAAAACAGAGGGAAAAAGCTGCCTGACTTATAGGAGAGCAAAGATAAGAATTACATCTGACTTCTCATCAACCATGCAGGGAAAAAGAGAGTAGACTGAAATATTTGAATGTTAAGAGAAAAAAAAATCCATCAACCTAGAATTTTGTACCCCATAAAATTACCCTTTAAAAGTGAAGGAAACATAAAGATTTTCTCAAACAAAAATTGAGGAATTTCCTATAAGTATTAATAACTGCCTTATAGGAAATGTTAAAAGAAGTGCTTTAGAGGAGAGGAGAAAAATGATATAGCTCAGAAACATGGGTCTGTGTAAAGAAATGAAAAGCAACTGAGAAGGAATAGGTAAAGGTGAAATTAAAAGGCTTATTTTTCTTAATTGATCTAACAGATAACAGTTCAAAGTAATAGTAACATTGTATTCAATTGTGTATGCTTACATATGTATGCTTATGTATAATTGAAATAGATGGCAGTAATGATAAAAGGGACTGAGAAAATAGCATTATTATGTTATTATAAAGTACTTATGCTACCCACAAAGTGGTATATTGTCATTTGAAAGTGAACTTGGATTAGTCATAAATGTATATTGAAACTAGCGCAACCACTTAAAAAAGCTTTAAATAAATGTGTAACTGATACCCTAAGAAAGGAGAGAAAATTGAATAATGCAAAATATTCAATTAGAACCATAAAAGGAATAAAAAGAGTGGAAGACAAAAATAGAACAAGAGCAAGTAATAGAAAACAGTAACAAATATAGTAGATATCAACCCAATTACATCAATAATCACTTTAACATCAATGCCTCATGTATCTTGATGCTCTGCTGTTAGGCTCATACACATTTAGGATTATTATGTCTTCTCAGAGAATTGACCCCACTATCATTATGTAATATTCCTCTTTTCCCTTTTTAATTTCCTTGCTCTGAAGTCTTCTCTGTCTGAAATTAACATAGCTACTCCTACTTTCTTTTCATTAGTGTCAGCATGGTATATGTTTCTCCACCCCTTTACTTTTAAGCTACATAAGTCTTTATACTTACAGTGGGTTTCTTACATACAACATATTGTTGGATATTGTTGTTTTAATTCATTTTGACCATCTCTGTCTTTTAATTGGCATATTTAGATTATTTGCTAAAAAGTAATAAGCTATCAAACCATTAAAAGATGTGGAGGAGGGCGGGTGTGGTGGCTCATGCCTGTAATCTTAGCACTTTGGGAGGCTGAGGTAGGCGGATCACCTGAGGTCAGGAGTTTGAGACCAGCCAGGCCAACATGGCAAAACCTCATCTCTACTAAAAATATAAAAATTAGCCAGGCGTGGTAGTGTGTACCTATAGTCCCAGCTACTCAAGAGGCTGAGACAGGAGAATCGCTTGAACCCGGGAGGCAGATATTGCAGTGAGCTGAGATCATGCCACTGCACTCCAGCCTGGCCAAGTGACAGAGTGAAACTCTGTCTCATAAATAAATAAATAAATAAATAAAGACATGGAGGAGACTTAAACATACATTTCTAAGTGAAAAAGGCCAAACTGAACTATATGACAGTCTGGGAAAAGCCAAACTACGGAGATAGTAAAAAGCATCAGTGGCTGCCAGGGATGGGGTGAGAGGAGGAATGAATAGGTTAAACACAAAAGGTTTTCAGGGTAGCAGTAAAACTACTGTGTATGATACTGTAATGGTGGATATATGTCATTACACATTTGTCTAAACCCATAAAATGTACAATACCAAGATTGTAAACTAAGGACTTTGAGTGATAGTGCTATGTCAATGTAGGTTCATCAATTGTAACAAATATACCATTCTGGTGTGGGACTTTGATAGTGGAGGAGACTGTAGTATGTTGGAGCAGGGAATATACAGGCAATCTCTGCTTCTTCCTCTTAATTCTTCTGTGAGACCAAATCTGCTCCAAAAATTAAATTCTGTCTATTAAACACACTCACTCACTCATTCACTCAAGACTGAATTATGCTAAGGTTTGCCTTCCAGGGTTGCATCGTGCCTGAGACAACAAAAGAGATAGCCTTTAAACCTAAGCAAAGAAGTCAGAGTCCCTCTAGCTGGATCTCCCAAAATAATGGCACCAAAAATTCTTCTCCCACCTCTTTGATGGTCCTGCAAATCCCGCATGAGAGCATCTCCTGTGCCCTGAACATCTGCTGAGATGCAAAGGGCCCTAGGAGGGAGTCTCAGGGTCATTTCTCCTCTGTGTGAATGAGTTTGTTGGAGCCTCTCCTGAAGGCAGGAAGCAGGCTGAAGAAGGGCAGAAAACACCTGAAGAGGAGGCTTCAGACCCAGAGCACACAGCACCCAGCACAGGAAACCTTTGACTAAACAGCACTGATCCCAGGTCTCAGCTCACCACTGCTCCCAGAGAAGGCACTGCCTTTTCAGGTCTCAGGTCTGCATGTTCACACGGGCTTTCTGTGGAAATGCTTCATTCTTATGGGGGAATTGCAGGCAGCGTGCCAGCCTGTGCAGGGCCAAGTTTGGGGAATGCACAGCCTTTTTAGATTTTAAAACCACACTCCATAAGGGCTGCCTACTCTGTTTATGTGTAACTGGTTCCAAACATGAATTCCACTCATCCAGCCCACCCTGCACTGTGGAGCCAGTGGTTGCCATTAGCAGTGAAGGGATATCAGAGTCACTGGAGGGAGGGAAAGGTCAGGAGTTGGGGAGAAAAAAGACAAAATAAGAAAGGAAATGGATCCTTCCTGCTATAAATCCCATTGAAAATGAAGGGACTGAACACAGAACCCTATGGAGCTCGTTCCTTGTGCATTATGGGACCTGCCACCACCCGAAGCACCCACCTGGGTTGTCCCTGGAGACTTGTTTGTTCTGGCTTGGGACCACCAGCCCACTTTGCCAGCCACCCCCAAGTCTAAACTTGCACAGCAGAATGTGGGCGTGAACTCTATCTTTGGAAGTTCTTCTTCTCTCACCATTAAAAATAACCCATCCCAGCTGTCCAGTGCAGTTTGCAACAGACCCTCACAGTGACCCCGCTCCTACAACCAAGAAAAATAGAGATGATCTATTGAGTATGACATGGGTCTCCCAGCCACTGCCTCATTTTCTCCTTCCCACAACGCATTTCTCCCTCTTTAAGACTTCTTGGAAACACTTGATTTCAGAAAACATTATTAGGTTATAAAGCTATGTGCAGCATCCCAGTCCATGTTGTGCTGCTGTGACAGAACACTGAAGACCAGGTAATTTGTGAGGAACAGAAATCTATTATCTCATGGTTCTGGAGGCACAGGCATCTTGCAAGGGCCTTCTTGCTGCATCATCACATGGTAGAAGGCAGAAGGGGGAAGAGAAAAAAGAGGACCAAACTCCCCCTTTTATAATGGCATTAATTCCACCCATGAAGGCAGACTGATCACCTCTCAAAGGTTTATTAATACCTCTTAATATTGTTATAATGGCAATTATGTTTCAACATGAATTCTGAAAGAGACAAATAGTCGAACCACAGCATGCAATATACAGTGACAAAGACAATTCTTTGGTGATGCCTGGAATTTGAGGTTCATAAATATGAGTGACTAGGGAGGAATAAAAAGCCACAGTTGGTAGGAAACCCCAGGGTAGTCCTTTCACTGGAAACAAGGGCCATCATCAATGGGACAGAAATAAAGAGAAACAATTTATTGTGACCTTGAATCATGTTCATGAGTGGTGATTTCTTCCTGCATCAACCGTTCTAAGCAAGAACTGCTTGAGTGCATGTGATTCATTTCTGCAAACTTGTTCTAACCTGAACTTTTAATTTTAGACTAGAGATCCAAGTTAAATATTTCATGTGAACAGACCAAGAATAGAAAATGAGAAATAAGAAAGATAGAAAACGCTTCATTACACAAATTTCAATGCATATTCAACCAACATTTGTGGCGCGCCAATGATGAGTCAGGCATTGTGTTCCAGATATTTCTGCATCTCCTAATATCCCTCATCACACCACACCATTCAAAACCATGACACACTTTGGGTTCCACTTCCTCTGCAAGGAGACTACTAGTCAACTAGCATGCAAAGTTGTCCTGGCAGGGTTACCACTCCTTTTGGCCTCACTCTGCCTGGCTCCAAAGGAATGACTTTCTCAAGGTGGTAGAGCCCTGAATGGGCTGAGTAAGAGAGAAAATACCTGGAACAGCCACCTGTACATGGCTATCTGTAAGTCTTAGCAAGGAAGAGCTGAGTGGCCCGTTTCAGCCCATCTCTCTAGGGGTGCTTGTCCAAGATCCTGTCTTCCATGATTTGGTAATCGTCTTTCTTTTCCTGCCTGCTGTGGACAAAGCAGAAGTTGGGCTCTCAGGGTCCAAACCGTCATCTCCTTCCAGCCCTGGCTCAATAACAGCCCTAGGTGTGGTTGGAGTGGCTGTGAACCTTGTATGGGCAGGAATGGGCCCCATATTGCCTTTCTCCAAACCTCCTGTAATGATTTGAATGTATGTGTCCCTCCAAAATTCATAGGTTAAAACCTAATCACCAAGGTGATGGTATTAGAAGGAGCTTCTGTGAGGTGACTAGATTATAAGGGCTCCAGCTGCATGAATGGGATTAATGCCCTTACAAAAGAGGCTTGAGAGAGTTGCCTCCAGCTTCCACCTTCTGCCATGTGAGGACGCAGTGACAAGGCACTATCTTGGAGGCAAAGAGAGCAGCCCTCCCTTACCAGACACCAAGGCTGATGGCACCTTGATCTTAGACTTCCCAGCCTCCAGAACTGTGAAAAACATATTTCTATTCTTTACAAATTATCCCATCTAAGGTATTTTGTTATAGCTGCAGGAAAGGACTAAGACACCTCCTGTTTCCATGTCCAAACTGGGACCTCCCCGCGGGGATGACAACTCCCCAAAGTCCCTCCACACTGGGGAAAGAATAAGACCTGGGGTTTGGCCTCCCAGAGCCCCCACCCACCTCCAAGAGCCTGTTTCTAACCGCTGGGACGTAATTAATGAGCTTTATTTTCTTCTCATAAGATTTTTTAAAATTTAGAACTTCACTCCACATCCAGTCACATTTGATCTTGTTGAGCTTTTGGCTTTCGAGATGGTATTGGGCCAATAGCCTACAGGGAGAAAAACGCCTTACTTCCTTGCCCACCCAGGACCAGGACAGCTGATTGCTGCACCAGATCACTTCCAGATCCTAAAAGGCTCCACTCAAATCAGTTCCTGTCCAGCTCCTGTGCCAATGCCAGACAAGGCTCCAGCAAACTGATTAATGTGTCCTGGACCAGATAGGTTCCTTGGTGGCTATTTTTACTCACTCACTCACTTGGGGTTTTAGCCAAATCCTGTGGTCAGGCCGATTCTCCTGCAGCCTACCACCCACAGTTTATAAATCCCACCACTAAAATGTAGGTCCTATTTATAGTGTGAGCTAAATTCTGTAAAGTGCAATCATTCATTAAACCCCACATAGATCTCCCCATGCCCTGGGTGAGGCCAATGAGCAGGAAACACAAAAGGCAGAGAATGTTTGTTTAGAAGGCATTAGCTGCAGATACTTCCTCCTAAGCCACCTTATAGGTAGGTAGAGATGGAACTGAGACCTTTTGTGAATAATCCAGTGAAAAATTTAGGCAGCTGCTCATGGCCTTATAGATAAGTTGTACCTGGATAGCAAGGGAAAAGAAATTTTTTTTTAATTTCCTTTTTTTTTTTTTTTTGAGATGAAGTCTCGCTCTGTCGCCCAGGCTAAAGTGCAGTGGCGTGATCTTGGCTCACTACAACCTCTGCCTCCCAGGTTCAAGCAATTCTCCCACCTCAGCCTCCCAAGTAGCTGGGACTGCAGGCACCAGCCACCACACCTGGCTATTTTTGTATTTTTAGTAGTGATGGGGTTTTACCATGTTGGCCAGACTGGTCTTGAACTCCCCACCTCAGGTGATCCACCCACTTAAGCCTTCCAAAATGCTGGGACTACAGGCATGGGCCATCGTACCTGGCCAATTTCCATTTTTATTTCAGATTCAGGAAATACTTGTGCAGGTTTGTCACAAGGGTATATTGTGGCCAGGCACTGTGGCTTATGCCTGTAATCCTAGCACTTTGGGAGGCTGAGGTGGGTGGATCATGAGGTCAGAAGTTCGAGACCAGCCTGGCCAACATGGTGAAACCCTGTCTTTGCTAAAAATACAAAAATTAGCTGGGCATGGTGGCAGAAACCTGTAATCCCAGCTACTCGGGAGGCTGAGTCAGGAGAATTATTTGAACCTAGGAGACAGAGGTTGCAGTGAGCCGAGATCACACCATTGCATTCCAGGCTGGGTGACAGTGCAAGACTCCTTCTCCAAAAAAAAAAAAGTATACTGTGTGATGCTGAGATTTAGGCTTCCATTGATCCCATCAGCCAGATAGTAAACATAGTACCCAATAGGAAGTTTTCCAGCCCTTGCTCTCTCCTTCTCTTTCTCCTTTTGGAGTCCCTAGTGTCTATGGTTCCATCTTTATGTCTGTATGCACCCAAGATTTAGCTCCCACTTATAAGTGAGAACATATGATATTTCATTTTCTCTTTCTGAATTAATTCATTTAGGATAATGACCTCCAGCTGCATCCATGTTGCTGAAAAGGACATGATTTTATTCTTTTTTATGGTTGCATAATATTCTATCGAGATTCCATCATGTATGTGTACCAAATTATCTAATTCACCATTGATAGGCACTTAGGTTGATTTCACATCTTTGCTATTATGAATACTGCTGCAATGAACATACAATTCCAAGTGTCTTTTTGGTAGAACTATTTATTTTCCTTTTGGTATATACCCAGCAAGGAATATACCCAAGGCTGGGGGAGGAGTGTTCATCTCCTTCCACCATCTCAATTATTCTAAACTTCTTTGCCCTCATAGAGCCTCTACTCAAGCCTTCCCCTGCTTCTCACTCTCAGTGATGACTCTGCCTTCTGCTTTATGGAGAAAAACCAGGTCATCAGACATGAATGACATGAATGCCAACTTCCTACCCCTACACCCTCATATGCCTGTCTATGAGGCATATGAGTCACAGCCATCCCCCACCTTCCCCTGTACAAGGCCAGCCCCTCAATCTAGTCTTCCTCTTTCCTTAGCACTTTCCATTTGTCTTTCTCTACTGGAAGCTTCCTCTCAGACTCTAAAACAAGCCAACAATCATGTTTATTTGTTGCCCTCTGTCTGCTCTGTAATCGCTCTCCTTTCCTATTCGTCGACACCTTCCAGAAGACTTGGCACTGTTTTACTTGTGAAATCAGACCTTGCCTCTGCAAGTAGTACTCCAACTACTCTCCCACCATAGTCATACATTACCTCTGTATCATGTTCAGTCCTAATCTTGCTGGATTTCTTTGTGTCTTTGGCATTCTGTCTCAGTCTATTAAGGCTGCTATTTTTTAAAATGCCATCAACAGCTGGGCGCAGTGGCTCAAGTTTGTAATCCCAGCACTTTGGGAGGCCAAGGCAGATCACAAGGTCAAGAGATCAAGATCATCTTGGCCAACATGGTGAAACCCCATCTCTACTAAAAATACAAAAAATTAGCTGAGTGTGGTGGCACGTGCCTGTAATCCCAGCTACGCAGGAGGCTGAGGCAGGAGAATCACTTGAACTTGGGAGGCAGAGATTGCAGTGAGCCAAAATAGCACCAGTGCACTCCAGCCTGATGACAGAATGAGATGCCATCTCAAAAAAAACAAAAAAACCCAGGCACAGTGGCTCACACCTGTAATCTCAGCACTTTGCACTTTGGGAGGCCAAGGCAGGCGGATCACGAGGTCAGGAGTTTGAGACCAGCCTGGCCTACATGGTGGAAACCCCATCTCTAATAAAGATACAAAAAATTAGCCAGGAGTGGTGGCACATGCCTGTAATCCCAGCTACTTGGGAGGCTGAGGCAAGAGAATCGCTTGAACCCGGGAGGCAGAGGTTGCAGTGAGCCGAGATTGCGCCAGTGCACTCCAGCCTGGGAGACAGGGTGAGACTCCATTTTAAAAAAAAAGCCATTAACTTGGTGGCTTAAACAACAAAAATTTATTTCTCATGGTTCTGGAGGCTGAGAGGTCTATATGGTTCCTGGTGGGGGCTCTCTTCCTGGCTTGCTGATGGCCATGTTTTCACATGGTGGAATAGAGAGAGAGGGAGAAACCTCTCTGCTCTCTTCTTATAGGGGCACTAATTTCACCACGAGAACCCTACCCTCATGACCTCATCTGAATCTCAAGGCCAAAGGCCTCACCTAAATAAATTTAAATCCCATTGCCAAATACTATCACTTTAGGGTTTAGGGCTTCAACATATGCAATCCAGGAGGACACATTCTGTTCATAGCACATCCCCTCCTCTTTAAAACATTCTATTCCCTTCCCTTCCACATGACTGTTCTCTCCAAGGGTCTCTGTAGCCCTGCCTTCTCTCCTTTTTGGGGCCCCTCTTCCTCTGCCTGCCCCTGGAAGATATACCCCCACTGCTCTCTAATAACTTCTACAGTGACCTCAGTAGCTTTCAGTTTTAATTGCCACCATACGCGGATAACGTCCAGATCCACCCCTCTATCCTGGTCCCTCACGCACTCACAGAAGACTCACAGACACTGATCATTCTTGGAAGCCCCATGGGTACCTTGAACTCAACAGATTTAAAATGGCATTAATTACCTTTCCCACCTCCAAATCACTCCTCATTTTGGATTCTGTCTCTCAACCGGGGGCTTCACCACACACCAGCCAACAAATTAGAAACTCGAGGGTCACCCCTGAACCCTTGGTTTTCCTTACTCTCTACATCTGCTCACTGAATTTGGTCAATCCATTTGACTTCCTCAAAGCCAGCTAAACAGCAGCATAAAGCCATTTAAGCATTTATGGGATTTTCAAACACAATGCAATCACTTCCTTAGTAAACTAAATGAGTCCCACACTCCCAATCAGAAAGAGTGTAAAATAATGTTTTTCAAGATGGAATTACTGGGGTTTCTGTCTAAATATAGAGAAGAGATCAAACCTACAGAAGCAATATTTAAAGTTGCATTCTTGACACTAAAAGGTCACATGATTGCCAACAAGCTCATAAAACCAGCTGCAAAGATACTCACAGAGATGATACTCAGAAAGGAAGTAGAATGATGTTTTACCAGGTGTCACTGTGGGTATCACTTTGGGATATCAGGTAAAATATGAATTTCTCCTACCTGCATATGTATTAGCTGACATTTTGTTTTTCTGTTGGGAGCTAACCATGTACACACAGATATAAATCAACGACTTGAAAGCTCCTCATATTTATACGAGATAAACGGTTTACATAATGTTTCATTTTCTTTACCCTTGGAAACCCAGGCTAGGAGCAAAGAGATTTCTCATATGAAAAATGATTACTTTGAGAACTGTGATGTAGACAAGTACGTGGTTAAAAAAAAAAAAAAAAGGTTGTAGTCACCCAAAGAATGACCTTGACTACTAATTTGCACATTGCTTTATTCAAGAGCAGTTGGCCTTGATTAAGCGTGGTAGGCAGTGGTGGGCTTGATCAGGTCCCCTTCTCTGTACTCCTACAAGCCCCACGCAGTTCTCTATTGTTGCCCTCATCACGCTGAACTAAATTATTATGTGTCTGCTCCTGTATTAGACAGCGAGTGAGTGGAGGTTAGTTCAATGCCTGGCACACAGTAGGTGCTCAGTAATGATGCTGAGTGAATCGACAAAGAAGTAAATCAGAAAACAAAATTGAAAGCAAGATGGGGTCTATTTCTTCAGAAATTGAACCTGGGGCATTTTTCACACCTCCCTGGGTAACACGTCTCGTGTCATGCCCATATCCCCTAAAGAGAATTCAAATCACAAGACTTTGGGGAAAAGCTGACCATCAAAGCGTGTGGACTCTGGTCTGGACACAAATAATTCACAAGGAATAACTCTAGCAGCCGACTCCGCTCCTGAATAAGGCAGCGGTGAAAAGGGCAGGCAGATCCCTGGGGAAGTTTCTGTCTCTCAGCTCCTCAACCTGGTTCTAAGCAGAGTTATACATCAAAAGAGGAAGGAATGGAGTTCATATGAAATGTTAGTGCCAACATCATACCAAGGGTTGTGAGCTCTACCCCTGTCTCGAAGTCCACCTCTTCGGAAGGTGGTGGCCCCTATCTCTCCTCTGGCTCTAGTCACTCTCCCTGTCAATTAACATTAATGTTACTCTGTGCTGGCACCATGACAAGCATTCAATGATAGAGATGGAATGTAATTGGATCCCAACATCTTTGACCCCTTGTTACTGTTTAAGAAATGTTTTTTCTTGACCAGGTGCAGTGGCTCACACCTGTAATCCCAGCGCTTTGGGAGGTAGACGTGGGCGGATCACTTGAGGCCAGGAGTTCAAGATCAGCCTGGCCAGCATGATGAAACCCTGTCTCTACTAAAAATACAAAAATTAGCCAGGCATGATGGCACATGCCTGTAATCCCAGCTACTCAGAGGCTGAGGCACAAGAATTGTTTGAACCCAGGAGGCGGAGGTTACAGTGAGCCAAGATCATGCCACTGCTTGCAGCCTGGGCGATAGAGTAAGACCCTGTCTCAAAAATATATATTTTTTTCTTAACTGCTTTGTTGTGGGACAGTCACATTGAAAGCAAGAGTTTATTTTTCTCCTCACTGTGCCTAGCATGGAGCAGATGTCCTGGGTCAGGTTCTCCAAAACGTTTCTCTAAGGCAGCAGTACAAGAGCGAATGATTTATTAAGGAAGTGCTTCCAGGGGAGACCAGTAAGAGAGTGGGGTAAACAGAAAAGGGAAAGGGAAGAAGCCAAGCAAGGATGTGATCTCAGGGGAAGCCCCAGCCTTGGCCTGACCCAGTCTGCAAGTGAGTCCTTAAGTCAAAAAGCCTTCAGACTCCTGTCCCGGCAGTCTGTGGCTATTGGGGGATGTAAACTACCAGGCACTTCAAGGTCTCCAAGCCCAGGCAGAGTGGCTCCAGGGGTTGGTTCAGTTCTTTGAAGAAGGTTATAGGTTCAGGCCACGAGGAGCAAAGCACACGTGAGCTGGAGGCAGTGTAGAAACTGTAAGGAAAGCCACTGAGGGCACTTGATTAGAACAATGACAGCATCTGTCACTGCAGGACACGTTACATACGTGCATCTGCTCCATGCTACATCACTGACTAACTTCTTTGGGAAGTTCCCAGATGGTTAATATACTCTTAGCTTTCTCTGATGGTTTGGTATTTTGTAGACAATATCTGTGTCCTGAGGCCACAGAGGGTTGAATATCAGTAAGAAAAGGTCCCAGTCAGGTGAAATCACCTTCTAGTTTATAGCAATTAATGGCAAGTTCTCTGAGCTCTTCTCTCAGTTACTGTAAGCTCTGATCTATGCCACTGGTAGGTGACATGTGAAGTCACTCTTGCTCTATCAGCCAGGCTCCTATGCAAGCTGTGGGCATGATTTCAGCCAGCTCAGAGCCAGTTAGAAGGTAGCCTGAAATAGCTGGGCCGGAAACGCCAGCAGGGATAGGAAGTGAGCACCCATCAGCCCACTTTTCTCTTCAGGGCACTGGGACTTCTAATTCAGGGAGAACATTCTTGTTAGATCATGGGAAACATGGCATCCGAGGGCTGAAGGCAGAAGTGTCCCTTCAGCTTCTGTGCAAGGCTATTCTATGCATGAGAGATGGCCTGGTCCCCACAAATAAAACCCACACCCTCCTTACCATCCCTGCAGGACCAGCATCACTACACACACCCAGATGATTTGTGAGGCCTGCCTCAGACGGAGCAATGATTGTGCGTTCATTTCCTTTTTGTTTCCAAAATGACAGATTTCATTTTCTCAGAAGCTGCACCTCTTCCCGTAATCAAAAGTGGGAGTTAGAGAGAAGTGATTACACAGAATTTACCGAACTCAAAAGCATGTCAAACTCCTCTAACTGCAAATACTTTTTTTTTTTTTTTGGTCAAATAATGAGATTGGAAAAACATTCCTTGCATTTTGCCCTCAACCCCTAGCCTGTTTCTTTCAGAAACGCATGTGGCTTTGAAGGGAAATACAATCCACATGTTTGAATTCCTATTAATTTAACTGATCCTCATCTTGTTTATAGGAGAGACTTACTGTCTATGAAAGTTTTATAGCATCTTAGGTAAAACTCTCTCCTTCTTTCTCCCTTTCTCTTTCTTCCTTTCACCTCTCCTTTCTTATGTGTCTCTCTTTTTCACCTCCTTCTCTTCTCTTCACAATTTTTCTCTCTTTTTCTCATTATCTATTTTCTGGAATTTTCCTTCTTCCCACTCCATCTTCTTTTCTTGGTCCCTTCTTTAGCTCCTACAGATATTTGTCACTTTTTATTTTCCTGTTCATCTTCCATCCTGTTGTTGCCTTTGCCCTTTCCTTCCCTTTGATTTCAGCACAGAAACTGTGTATCCCCGGCCTCATTGTGATTATAGTTGAGAGAATGATGCTCCCATCCTGTCTGTGAGCTAAATCTTATTACTACAACAGCCTGGGCTTCTGAGACAGGGGGTGAACTCTGTGTCTGCCGCAGATTAACCAATGCCTGGGCCAGATGGGCCGACTGCAAGGACGCATTCAGATTCTTTTGCTGTAAGGAGATACCATTGGCCCCCCAGGACTTTCCTTTGCTGGGGTCTTCCCCCTTGGAGATTGGGACTTGCAAGACTGAGACAGGCTTGGAATGTGGCAAAGGAAGAAGTTGGGCTAGATACCTTCATAGTTAGACCAACCTCATGGGGCTAGAGGCTAGAATATGTAGGACCAGAATTTGCTGTACTTGAAAAGCAAAACTCTTTTTACATAGTTTATATTCTCTGTAACTATTTCTTATCATTCTCCCTTATTGTTTTCTTTAGTATTTCTTAGCAGACAGAAATACAAAGAAGAAAATAAAAGTGGATCTCTAATGTCTCTATTCAGGTAACTCTTGATATGTAAAAATAATAAATAAAAAAATTATGTGTAAATTAAGAAATCTCAAACCATATATGAAGTTGCAAAATGAAAGGTGAAAGCTTTCCACCCCATATTCCCTTTCCTAGTGGTAATTAATCAACATTAGCAATTGCTGATGGTTCCCTCCAGGGAAAAAATACGCATACCCAACAAAAATATGTGTCGATTCACTTATCTTTCTTCTTCTTTTTGACACAAAAGAGATTACACCATACACACTGTTCTGTACCTTGAATATTTTGTTTTGCTATATATAAATCTATTTTTTAAAAACCTGCCTAATATACATTATATAGATGCACTCTCAGTAAATTATTAGCAGTAAGTTTGTTGAGTCAAATAATTTGAATTTTGACATATATTATCCAATGTCCTCCAAAAAAGGGTGCAGTGGTTTATGTTTCCACAAAAAGAGTAGGGAAACGTCTGTTTCTTATTCCCTCATTGACACAAGGTATTATCAATGTAAATTTCCCCCCAGTCTGATATGTGAAAAACAGTATTTCATTTTTAAATTTGAATTTCTTTAGTCATGAGAGAGACTGAGGTCAGAAAGCAACGTCCACTGTTACACAGAGTTTGCTGTGAAGGGAGGGAGCAAGAAGGCATGGCGGGTCTTAGGAGCTAGGAAGATTCAAGGGCTGAGGATGAAAAAAGGAGGCGCAGGTAGTGACTGATGGGCAGTGGGCAGTACAGATCTAGGTGAGGAGGGACCTTGAGCATGGATAAAAGAGTTTGCCTTGGGCAGGAAGAGGCCAGCTCTGCTCAGAGTTAGGCTATGCGGAGCAGAGTGGACATGGATGTGTGTGCATCACTCATGATTTGGGGGCAGGAGGCACAGACCAGTAGGCTCCCACCACTTGGCCGCTCTTTGTCTTTGTGTGGCTTGGCCCAAGCTGCAGAGCTATTTAGTGGTAGAAATGGGGTGACTCTCAGAATTCTGAATTCTGGATTTTAAATCATATGATGTCAACAACAATTTATTTTCTTTGTAAAAATTTAACTCTAATTTTCCTTTTCTTTTCTTTTTTTTTTTTTTTTTTGAGATGGAGTTTCTCTCTTGTTGCCCAGGCTGGTGTGCAATGGTGCAATCTCAGCTCACTGCAACCCTTCACCTCCCGGGTTCAAACAATTCTCCTGCCTCAGCCTCCCAAGTAGCTGGGATTACAGGAGTGTACTACCACGCCTGGCTAATTTTTGTATTTTTAGTAAAGACAGAGTTTCACCATGTTGGCTGGGCCGTCATGAACTCCTGACTTCAGATGATCTGCCATCAGATCCGCCTCGGCCTCCCAAGGTGCTGGGATTACAAGTGTGAGCCATCATGCCTGGCCAACTTTAACTTTTCTAATGAAAGGATGTGCTATTATATTCTAAAATGAATATAATGCAGCATGTGACAAGAGCTAATACGGACATTTTAAATGATCCATGTCACAAGAAACATGGAAGGGAGATTAAGGGGTAAAGTTGGGATTTTCAAGGCAACTTGCTCTCTGCTCCCATTCTCTTAGTCCATAAACTTTGGCTCTAGAAATTTTTTTTCTAGCTGCACTAACACTGTTCTCCAAACGCCCCAGACCCTGTCCTTGCCGTCCTTGGGGATGTATCTTACAGATGAGCTTATTCTCCCCTAAGACTACCTACTTTTCCTGGTCCCATGCCCATGAGGTCACTCTCTGCTAATACTCTCAGTTCCTGTGTACTTTCTTGTGAGTGGACAATGTCCTGAGTGACTGAAAAATACTTCCTGTCTCTGGCACGGTTAATGGCAAGTTGACATTCTAGCATCTTGTGTATAAGAAGATGGATTTAGGCCAAATGCAGTGGCTCCTGCCTGTAATCCTAGTACTTAGGGAGGCTGAGGCAGGCAGATCACCTAAGGCCAGGAGTTTGAGACCAGCCTGGTCAACATGATGAAACCACATCTCTACTAAAAATACAAAAATTAGCCAGGTGTGGTTGGTGCACACCTGCAGTCCTAGCTACTCACGAGCCTAAGGCTGGAGGATCACCTGAGCCTGGGAGGCAGAGGTTGTGGTGAGCTGAGATCATGCCACACACTGTAGCCTGGCCCCAGAGCAGACTTGTCTCAAAAAAAAAAGAAGAAGAAGGAGAAGGAGAAAGAGAAAGAGAAAGGAAGAAGGAGGAAGGAGGAAGGAGAAGAAAGAAGAAGAAGAAAGAAGAGGAAGAGGAAGAAGGAGGAGGAGGAGGAGGAAGAAGAAGAAAGAAGAAAAGAAAGAAGGAAGAAGGAGGAGGAGGAGGGAAGAAGAAGAACCTGGATCTCATTGCTCCCAAGGCAACAATAAGGACACACTTCTAACATGAAGAGCTGAGGAGCAGAACCCACACCTTTGGTTAGAATGTCACAACCCTGCCAATCTGTCTGAGGCAACCATCTGGAGTCATTCTTCATGTCCCAAACCTGCACCTCAACCTTTTCTGGGTGACAATGTAGGATGAAGCCTGACTCCATCTGGGAAGCCAAGATCTTCTGTGATGTATACAGCTGTGTTTACCTAGGACACCTTGACTTACTGTGGACAGTCAGCCTAGAATAAACCGGAGCTGGGTCTGAGTTAAGTCAGATAGCTACACTGTCGGTGTCTACCCCTGACCAAAGAAATGTTGACCTAATGTGCAATTCCTAGCCTCTTGTAGGCTCAGAACCCTGCCCAGCACTGACACCTGGAAAACCTTCCTGTATCCATGGGAGAAAGAGGACTATGTAAAATTCTTCTATCATCACAAACCTGGGAGCCAGTCAGACCAGAGTACAGAAAAGGGTAGTTCCCGGCTCCTTTCATGTCATGGTTATTACCATACAAGCCCCGTTGTGACTCTGTGGCCTCCACTGAGCCTCCTTCACTGGACCTGCTACCGTTGAGCCAAGTCCATGGTTTCTATACCTGCTCAACTCCTTCTATGTGCATAGCTCCAACTGCTGAGCTGGGAAGAACTCCGGTTGTTTCCTAGGCCAGGGATTTTAGCAACAGAACAAAATCCCAGGTGAACATAGGCTCAGTGCAGAAAACAGATAAAAGTGGAGGTGGGAGAATTAAAGCAGGGGTGGTGGGCAACTCTGAAATCTACATCTCCTCCTCTTCCCTCCAGTGCTTTTCAAGGTGACAAGGGGAACCCCTAGGGTTTCACAAGGCGCAGTTTGTAAACCACTGATGGGAGCTAGACTCATCAGGCTGTGTGTACCTATAGCAACTAGCACAGATCTCAAAAACATAGTACCAAGTGAAATAGGACAGACTGAGATAATATAAGATAGTAACATTTACCTGAACTACAGTGGCCACAGCACAGCAATACACATTCTGCAAGAAGACATCTAAACAAAAAATACACACACAACACAACAGAAACGATGCCTGTGGTGAGGAGGAGAAGGGGCTGAGGGGGAGACACAAAAGGGAGAGTTATTGAATAAAGAAAATGTGGTACATATACACCATACAATACCACACAGCCATAAAGCAATAAGGGAGAGCTATTAAAAAGTATTTAATTAATGAAACAAGATGTCAGGTTAAATACAAAAGAAAAACCCAATTCTTGTGCCTAAGCCCCTCATTTTACAAATGAGGAAGCAGGGCTAAGGCCCAGCAGGTTCCCAAAGTCAACAGTGACATCCTGGGTAAGAACTGGGGTCTGAGCCAGGCACAGTGGCTCACACCTGTAATCCCAACACTCTGGGAGGCTGAGGTGGGCAGATCACATGAGGCCAAGAGTTCAATGCCAGCCTGGCCAACATGGTGAAACCCCGTCTTTACTAAAAATACAAAAATTAGCCGAGGCTGATTGTGCACACCTATAATCCCAGCTACTTGGAAGGCTGAGGCAGGAGAATCACTTGAACCTGGAAGGGACAGGTTGCAGTGAACCGAGATTGTGCCACTGCACTGCATCCCAGGAAAAAGAAAGAAAAAAAAAAGAACTGGGTTCTGTTAGCTGCCAACTAGCACTCCCCTAAAACCCTGGGGAGGAGCAGGGGCTATTTTTCTTGCTATTTTTGGAGTGTGCACTGGGTGACTCCAACTCTGTACCCCAGGACTAATTAGAGGCTGAGTTGTGCCTTCTCCTTTTGTTTCTCTTCTCCTCCACCCCACTGTGCCCAGCCCAGCCCAGGTTGGCCCAGAAATCTGGATTAGACCTGCTATCCTTAAAACCCATGATCTCAGACTAGAGTTTGGGCCATTTGCTTGTAGATCTTGAGCATTTTTCCCGGGAGTCATCACTTCCTCCATCATTTACAACCAGAAAGATCCCAAAAGTTCACACTGTGGACCAGATCCCTCATTTTAGGAGGAATGGACATTTGGATAAGGCCACTTTAGACATTGGATAAGGCCACTGCATTCTGGTGCACTTTGAAGAGGAACCATTAAACTCTCATCTTAAGACAATTTGCCGAATAATACCAACCACCGCAGATGCTTAAATGAACTTCTGGAACACATTAAGGACAGGAGGAGCCACGGGACAAGGCCAGGGAAGTCTGTGGAGAACACGTGGTGAAGACGCACAGGAGAGTTTCACATTTTGACATAACATTTTCTTTAAGAAGCTTTAGCTTTTACACTTTAGGTCTACCATTCATCTCAAATTATTTAATTTTTATTCTAGATTCAGGGGGTACACAGGCATGTTTGTTACATGGATATGTTGTGCAACAGTAGAGACTGGACTTCTAACATACACGTCACCTGAATACTGAACATTATATCTGTCAGGTAATTTTTCACTCCTCATCTCCCTCTCCCTCTCCTTTTTTTGGAGTCCCCGGTGTTTAGTGTTTCCAACTTTCTGTCCATGTGTACCCATTGTGTAGGTAACATTTATAAGTGAGAACATGTGATGTTTGATTTTCTGCTTCTGAGTTAATTCACGTAGGATCACCGCCTCCAGCTCCATCCATGTTGTTGCAGAGGGCATGATTCCATTCCTTTTATGGCTGTGTGGTATTGTATGGGGTATAGGTACCATATTTTCTTTATTCAATCTACCATTGATGGTCACTTAGATTGGTTCCGTGACTTTGCTATTGTTAATGGTTCTGCAATAAACATAGGGGTGCAGGTATCTTTTTTATATAATTGAATTAACTTTTGTATACGGTATAAGGTACGAGTTGAGGTATTTTTCTTTTCCATGTACATATCCATTTGTCTCAAGACTATTTAGTGAAAAAATTGTTTATTCTCCACTGGATTGCCTTTGTTGAAAATTAAATGACTATTTAAGTGAGGGTCTACTTCTAGGCTCTTTCTTATGTTTTATAGATTTCTTTGTTCTTGTTCTAGTATTGCATGGTCTTAACTATTGTAGCTTCATAGTTAGCCTTGAAATTATGTAATGTAAGTTTGTAAGTGCTCCACTTTGTTATTTTTATTTTGATTTTTTGGGACAGAGTCCCACTCTTGCCCAGATTGGAGTACAATAGTGCAATTGGGGATCAAGGCTCATTCTCAACCTCCCCGGGCTCAGCCCATCTTCCCACCTCAGCTTCCCAAGTAGCTGGGACTATGGGTGTGCACCACCGCACCCAACTAGTTTTGTATTTTTTATAGAGACAAGGTCTCACTTTGCTGTGCAGGGCTGGTCTTAAACTCCTGGGTTCAAGCCATCCACCTGCCTCAGCCTCCCAAAGGTGCTGGGATTACAGGCATGAGCCACATTGCCCAGCCCTTTGTTATTCTCTTTTAAGATTACTTTGGCTATTCTACACCCTCTGCATTTCTATACATTTTAGAATCAGCTTAACAATTTCTGGAATCTCTGGGGAAATAAAAGAAAAATAGACTCTGCTTGGGTTTTAACTGAATGATGCAGCATTTGGAGCTCCCCAAAACTCCTGCTCCACATTTTTAGCTATGCATTGAGTAAATAGTGAAACTGGACCTAGAGGAAATGATGTGACTTGCCTAAGCCCACGAGTTATGTCAGGGCAGAAGGGGCTCCAGAAGTCCAACTCCCAGCCCTGTTTCCTGGGTCCAGGGTAGCACCTTACACAAGAAACACTCAGCGTCCTCTGACAGTACACCAACACCCATGGCGACAAGGACCGCAGCTGGCAAAAGCCTCAGTCAGAGCCACCTTCCCTGCCCACTGAATGGCTTTCCTATAGGAAAAAAAAGTCATTCATTTTCAAAGTGATAAAGTCTTATCCTGTCACCATGGTAACTCATCTTCAGGCATCCCGACTGGCCTCTTTCTTGAAATAGCTTTTCTTTCAAATTTCCCAGGCCTGAAAAGCAGGGCCTGCCTGCTGATTCTGATGTCCACAGGAGGAGGGCAGGGCACAATAGGACAAGGGGTGATGTCATAGGACTTCACCCACAGGGGACCTGTCTGGATACTCTAAAGGGGCTGTAGACAGCAGGGCGTAACTTCATAATTTTTTTTTTTTTGACAGAATCTTACTCTGTCACCCAGGCAGTGCAGTGGTGCAACTTCGGCTCACTGCAGGCTCCACCTCCCAGGCTCAAGGGATTCTCCTGCCTCAGCCTCCAGAGTGGCACGGATTACAGGCATGCACCATCACATCTGGCTACTTTTGTATTTTTAATAGAGATGGGGTTTCACCATGTTGCCCAGGCTGGTCTGGAACTCCTGGCCTCAAGTGATCTGCCTGCCTTGGCCTCCCAAACTGCTGGGATTATAGGCGTAAGCCACCATGCCCAGCCCTGACTTCATAAATTTCTGAGTGTGGGCTAGGTGCTGATGTGCACTGGTTCAAAGCCATAATTCTTGCCTTCAAGACCCTTTTGGTCTACTTAAGCAATTAGGATAAAAACAAAGCAAACCAAATTGCCAAATGACAATATGCCCCTTACTACAGGAAATCTTACAGCCTTTGACAGAACTGTCTTGTGACTCCCAAAGGGGGTCATGGCCTGTGGAATTTCCAAAAGTTATTTGACCATAGAACTAATCTGATAGAATGCTATTACTTGTAACGCTGTGTCTCAGGAGCCTTCCTCCACAACCCTGAGTGAGTGACAAAAGGCCATCTTCTTTTATAAACTCCATAGGCTGAACATCTGTTTATATTCATGAACTATTCTTATTAATACTTCCCCTAGGAATGATTTACAATAGTGCCTCCATCCAGTACTACTGCAAATGCTGACAATGACTCTTACTTAGATGGTATGGATTTGGATGATAGTATCCTACTGGTCTATGTCCTTTAACATTAAACATTGATATAAAGACATAAAACAAAGACATATCCCAGATGCCCTAAGTGCTGAGACATATGCCTTACATACTAGATAGAATAATCTAGGCTGGTGCACAAAGTGGACTAGGAAAAACGGGACAATCACTTGCCAAAGGATTCATAGTGGCAATGTTTGGGGGACTGGGTGGAACATCTGTTGAGGGAGATCTAGGTTGGAGATACCTCAAGGCTGAGCTCAAGAAGGCATTTCCTATACCACATGGTCTATAGGCTGGAAGGAGAATCCCTTTCCCAAATTTGTTCTGGAACCTTAAATGTCTCCACCATTGGATTTTAAAGAGAGTGCAACTGGGACTCCAGGCAGAGAAGAGGTGGAAAATCTTTTACCTAGCAAGAATAACTGATCCACTTAGAATTTTAACTGGGGCCTAAAATAAGAAAAGGCAAAACCATTTAATTAGGAACACCCTCAGAAGTAATTAAGCTCCCTGGAGGCACCATTTCTTCACCCTAGCAGCCTTGCTTGTACAGACGGTCCCTGATGTGCAGTGGCTTGACTTACAATTTTTCAACTTTACAATGGTGCTACAGCAACACAGATTTAGTAGAAACTATTTCCAATTTTGAATTCTGTCATTTTCTTCGGCTAACAATGTGAGGTCTGCTGCTCTGAGATGCTGGGCAGTGGCAGCAAGCTACAGCTCCCAGTCAGCCACACAGCCAGGAGGGTAAACCACTGACACCCTATAGTCTACTATGTTGCCAGATGATTTTTCCTAACCACAGGCTAAGGTGAGTGTTCAGAGCATGACTGAGGCAGGATAGGCTAAACTATGATGTCCAGCAGGTTAGGTGGATTAAATACATTTTCTACTTGGCGTATCTTCAGCTTTGGATGGGTTTGTCAGGACGTGGTCCCCTCGTGAGTTGAGGAGCATCTGTGCTGCCCACCACTCCACTCCCTTGGTCATGCCCTGGCCCTTCAGTATTCCCTGTGCCACCAGAACATTCCCTATATGTGGTAACTCTAGTGAGAAACAGGCTGAACTCAAAGTCACTAATTCCATTTGACAACCAGTTGGGATATGAAGGTCTTTATTTGGAAACTGCCCCTGGTCCAAAAATGTGCCAACATCTGTTAACTCTCCCTAGGGCCAGAATATCCAGTCTGGGGCTCTCTACCCTGGGAAATTCAAGCAACAAGAAAGAAACTTGTGTTAGTTGCTGGTCACTTTGCATTAGGGCCATACACCCTAAGTTCCTTCGGCCAACCTGTGTCCATATGAGGAGAATCAGTTGTGTCTGTCTGAGCAGCCAGCCCAGAGGCTGCAAATTCCGTTCACTGAGGTCACTGCATCCAGTGAGCCCTCCTTGATTACCCAGACTCACAATGTTGCCTTCTCAATACTCCTGAAAAATACACTGGGTCCAGTTGTAGGCCCTGACTGTTATCCAAACTCCCCATCCCTAGCACGGACAGGAGGAGAGGAGAATCAATTCAGATTCTAGGGTAGGAGTGACATATAGATGGCATTATGACCCCTACTCCCTCCAGTCTTGTCCATAACAGTGATCAATCACTTGTTATTTTCTGCTGTGCCCAGGTATGGCCTCAAAATTGTCTATACCGTAATTGATAGGAACTGGAATCTAAGACAAAGCACAGTTGCCATACCTGTTCTAGAGATCAGAGTGTGCTATTAAGAATGCACCATGAAATATTACTCAATCATAAAAAAGGAATGAAGTACGAATGCATGCTACACTGTGAATGGGCCTCAAAAAGTATCTAAGTGAAAGAAGCCAGACACAAAGGGTTATACATTGTATGATTCTATTTATATGAAATATCCAGAATAGTTAATTCCATAGAGGCAGAAAGCAAATTGGTGGTTGCCAGGGGTTGAGGGAATAGGGAATACCTGCTTAATGAGTATGGCTTTCCTTTTGGGAATTAAACGTTTCAGAGCTAGATATAGATGATGGTTGTTCAACATTATGAATGTATTAAATGCCACTGAGTTGTTCACTTTAAAATGATTAATTTTATGTTATGAATTCATAGTTTCATTCATGTCAATAAAACTTTTTACTTCATTAAAAAAATGCACCATGAAAGAGATTTAGGGGATGATAGCACTGATAAGGAAGAAAGTGTTTATTCATTCACCTAATTTAATTCATCACATATTCACTGAGCATTTACCATATGACAAGCACTGCTCTAAGCACTGTGAGACACAAAGTCTATGACGTCAGTGGAGGAGAAAGACGAACACTTAAAGATATAGTGCCATGTGCTGAGTGCATGGCAGAAGCAGATAGAAAGTGCCATGGGAGTACACAGCAAGGGCAACCAAACAAGATTAGGAGGTCAGAGGAGACTTCCTAGGGAAGATAAACTTTTAAGCAATAAAAGAAATTAGCTAAATTTGGTGGCAGGGTAGGGAGGGCATAACTGACTGTAGAAACAATTTATGTAAAGGCACAGACGTAGGACAGCTACCCAGGGGTTTTGATAACTAAAGAAAAGGGTGTCAGAAACAAGAGGAAATGAGTTTACATGTTTATTTCTCAAAACCCTAAAGTCACCAAAATATAATTGGGGAAGCATTTCAGAAGAATTCATGATATTGTACATGGATAACGGCTTTGCAGGCTGGGAGATGCAAAACAGTGCTCTTGAGTGTAGTTCATGGACCTAGCAACATCAGCACCACCTGGGAGCTTGTTAGGAATAAAAATTCTACTGAGTCAGACACTCTGGGGATGAAGCTTAGGGATTTTTGGTTTAACACGCCCTCCAGGTGATTCTGATGCCTGTTAAACATGCAGATATGTAATGGTTCCTGCTGTTACACTCACTGATTCCACCTGCATGTCCCTTGGGTACCTTGACCATCGCAAACTGGACACATTCCACTCAGAATCACCATCTCCTGGTTTACTTGATTCCTTCAATGTTGGCGCCTCCCAGGGTTTTAGATTCCTTCAATGTCAGCGCCTCCCAGGATTTTAGACTCGACATTTCAGTATGGCTTTGATCCTGTGCTGTTCCCACCCCCATCCCATCTGTCCTCATGCCATGGGAGCTTGTTTGTCTGGCTAATAACCTAAATCCACTAGACACAATTAAAAGGTCAAGAGATAGTGCAACAGCGGGCATAACAAAGGAAGGTCAGGCCAATCTATTTGGCCAGATGGACTTTTGTCCTCAACCTCCCTCTGGGCAAGGCTCAGCCTATCTGGGCTCACATCCCAGCTTCTCTTCTTTCTGGCTGTGTGATTTGCCATGAGTTATTTCCCATCTCTGTGCCTCAGTTTTCTCAGCGATAAAGTGAAGATAATAATAGTACTTTCCTCACAGGGTTGTTATGGGGAAGAATGAGTTAATACAGGTAAAGGAATTAGCACAGTGCCTGACTCAATCACCATCACATTATTCACTGATCGCAACAGTCTCTTGTCTTCCAGTCTCTCTTCAAGGCTCCTGGCCTTGCAGTTGTCCTGCTGGGTGCTGTGAACATTGCGGCCTTGTGTTGAATAAGAGGCTCCTCTCCTTGAAAGTCTTCAGTGGCTTCCTATCACTGTCACTGATTTTAAGGACCCGCCCTCAACTCCTCTTTTAGCAATAGAACCCTTTGTTCCTTTGCTTTTTGTGGACTCTTACTGATAATAGTGGACCTGATAATACAGGACCTGCTTGGGTGGAAGTCAGGGGATGGGAGGCCCTTCCAGCTTCCCCCTTGCCCTTCCTTGTCCCCCAAGAGATGTCTCCTAGGAACCCTGGGATCTGAGAAATCCTACCTGGAAACCTCTGGCCTGTGAAATCGAAACAGCCTCTCAAGGTGCTCATTTGCTTCAAGATCATAGTCTTCTGGAGAGGAAAATTGCCATGCATGGTTCCATCTGGTCTCTGTTGGGCTGCTCACCTGGTCCACCCTCAAGATAGCATTGGCCCAAATTTCCCACCTAACTATCTAGTCTCGCTCAGCTACTTGTCCTCCCAGTCAGCCTAGTCCCAAAGGACATGTCTTCCTTTTGACCCTAATGTCCCTCGCATTTGTCAGATACCCTCCCAGAAGGCAGGGAACAGACCCTGGGGAGTCCTGAAAACAGAGAAACCCAAGCTATTTCCAACTCAGAATGTTCTGGTCACCCACCCAGGCTTTGTTCTGATTTCTGATATTCTTTAGAATCTTCTCATTACATCACTAAGAAAAGCACAATTAAGTCCACACACACACACGCACACACACACACACACGTGCACACATAAAGATATATGTATATCTTTAATAACTTTTATGTTTTCTGATTACAAAGGTAACATATTGCCACAATGTTAGAAGAAATGTATCTAATACAGAAAATTATAAAAAGTAAATGAGATAAAGTATAAGGCCTCCACACAGAGATAGGCATTATTAAGTCTTTGGTATATTCCCTTTGAGTATTTTTATATGAATACATTCACATTTGTTCATACAAGTTGGATCATAATTCTATAACTATAGGTTATATGCCATTGAAAAATTCTTCAAGAACAAACTTTTGAATAACTAAATTATTAGTTTAGGGGTGTTCTTGTTCAATAAACAATAACTCACATTTATTGAACACTTACTATGTGCAGGCCTTGTGTTTGGTGTTGATTTATGCAGTAATTAACAAACTGGAGTTTACACTCAGGGAGCTCACAGTCTATAGTAGGACGTGTATTTTTAACAAATGAACATGAGAACAAAGCTACATTACAAATTACACTAGATTTAATCATGGAAAAGAATAGTATTCTATGAGAAAGCTTAGCATAATTAACTTTGGGGATACAGAAAAAGGCTCTCTGAGGAAGTCATATTTCATCTGGGATCCAAAAGATAAGTAAAAGCTAAAGCATGGGGGAGGGGAGAATAATTCAGACTGTTAGATTTTGCTGTGTTAATGCGGCTTCACAATCATCAGCGAAGTCTCAGTGGCTTGCAACACCACTTACTGTTCTCACTCACAGTCTTGGATTTGGCTGGAGTCTGGGTGATCTCAGCTGGATTCAGCTGGGCTCAGCACCAGGCTGCAGGTTGGTTTTGAGTTAGCTCCAGTGTCTCACTCACAGCCAAAAAGCTACAGAAACATGATCTCTCACGGTGGATGGTAGAAGTGGAAGAGGCCAAGACAAACATCCCAAGCACATCTAAAGCCTCTGCTAGCATCAAGTCTATTAACACACATCAATCCAGGTACTGGAGCAAGAAAGCATGTCTTACCTCCTCCACAAAGAGGCTCTGCAAAGTGCATGAGTAGACACTGTATCACAGGGACAGAGGGAAGAATCGAGAACAATAATGCAATCTACCTCCTTGACAAAAAAAAAAAAATGCATGAGCAAAGATTCCACATCAGGAAAGAACCAGGAAAAAGGCTGCAGTGAGGCCAAGCACGGTGGCTCATGCCTGTAACCCCAGCACTTTGGGAGTCCAAGGTGGGCGGATCATGAGGTCAAGAGATCAAGACCATCCTGGCTAACATGGTGAAACCCTGTCTCTACTAAAAACACAAAAAAATTAGCTAGGCGTGGTGGCACACACCTGTAGTCCCAGCTACTCAGGAGTCTGAGGCAAGAGAATCACTTGAACCCGGAGGTGGAGGTTGCAGTGAGCTGAGATTGTGCCACTGCACTCCAGCCTAGTTGACAGAGAAAACTCCATCTCAAAAAAAAAGGTTGCAGTGACTAAAACACCCAGAGAAGGAGAAGAATCATAAATTATAATATTAGATAATATTATAATATTACAGAGGCAGTAAAGAAATTCAAATTTTATTTATACTGCATTAAAATGCCAAACAGAGGCCAGGCATGGTGACTCACGCCTGTAATCTCAGCACTTTGGGAGACCGAGGTTGGGGGGGATCACCTGAGGTCAGGAGTTCGAGACCAGCCTGGCCAACATGGCGAAACCCCATCTCTACTAAAAATACAAAAATTAGCCAAGATGGTGGCACATGCCTGTAATCCCAGCTACACAGGAGGTTGAGACAGGAGAATCACTTGAACCTAGTGGGTGGAGGTTGCAGTGAACCAAGATCATGCCACTGCAATCTAGCCTGGGCGACGAGTAAGATTCCATCTAAAAAAAAAAAAGCCAATAAACTAGATGTTGATGGAACATATCTTAAATTCAAAATAATAAGAGCTATTTTTGACAAACCAACTGCCAATACCATACTAATGGGCAAAAGCTGGATGCATTCCCTTCGAAAACCAGCACAAGGCAAGGATGCCCTCTCTCACCACTCCTATTCAACATAGTATTAAAAGTTCTGGCCAGGGCAATCAGGCAAGAGAAAGAAATAAAGGGTATTCAAACAGGAAGAGAAGAAGTCAAATGGTCTCTGTTTGCAGATGATATGATTGTATATTTAGAAAACTCCATCATCTCAGCCCAAAATCTCCTTAAGCTGATAAGCAAATTCAGCAAAGTCTCAGGATACAAAATCAATGTGCAAAAATCATAAGCATTCCTATGTACCAATAACAGACAAACAGAGCCAAATCATGAGTGAACTCCCATTCACAATTGCTGCAAAGAGAATGCAATATACCTAGGAATACAACTTACAAGGGATGTGAAGGACCTCTTCAAGGAGAACTACAAACCACTGATCAAGGAAATAAGAAAGGACACAAACAAATGGAAAAACATTCCATGCTCATGGATAGGAAGAATCAATGTTGTGAAAGTGGCCATACCACCCAAAGTAATTTATAGATCCAATGCTATCCCCGTCAAGCTACCATTGACTTTCTTCACAGAATTAGAAAAATCACTTTAAATTTCATATGGAAGCAAAAAAATAGCCTGCATAGCCAAGACAATCCTAAGCAAAAAGAACAAAGCTAGAGGCATCATACTACCTGACTTCAAACTATATTACAAGGCTACAGTAACCAAAACAGATATATAGACCAATGGGTTAGAACAGAGGCCTCAGAAATAACACCAGACATCTACAACCATCTGACCTTTGGCAAACCTGACAAAAACAAGCAATGGGGAAAGGATTCCCTACTTAATAAATGGTGTTGGGAAAAGTGGCTAGCCATATGCAGAAAACTGAAACTGGACCCCTTCTTTACACCTTACATAAAAATTAACTCAAGATGGATTAAAGACTTAAACATAAGACCTAAAACCATAAAAACCCTAGAAGAAAACCTAGGAGATACCATTCAGGATATAGGCATAGGCAAAGACTTCATGACTAAAATACCAAAAGCAATGTCAACAAGGCCAACAAAATAGACAAATGGGATCTAATTAAACTAAAGAGCTTCTGCACAGCAAAAAAAAGCTATCGTCAGAGTGAATAGGCAACCTACAGAATGGGAGAAAATTTTTGCAATCTATTCATCTGACAAAGGGCTAATATCCAGAATCTACAAGGAACTTAAACCAATTTTCAAGAAAAAAAACAACCCCATCAAACACTGCATGTTCTCACTCATAGGCGGGTGTTGAACAATGAGAACACATGGACACAGAGAGAGGAACATCACACACCAGAGTCTGTTGGGGGGTGCTAAGGGAGGGACAGCAGGGGGTAAGGAGGGTGGGGAGATAATATGGGGAGAAATGCCAGATATAGGTGACAGGGGGATGGAGGCAGCAAGCCACCTTGCCATGTATGTACCTATACAACAATCTTGCATGATCTGCACATGCACCCCAGAACCTAAAGTACAATAAAAAAAAATAAAATTTTAAAAAATAAACCCATCAAAAAGTAGGCAAAGGATATGAACAGACATTTCTCAAAAGAAGACATTTATGTGGCCAATAAACGTGAAAAACAGCTCATCATCACTGGTCATTAGAGAAATGCAAATCAAAACCACAATGAGATACCATCTCACGCCAGTTAGAATGGCAATCATTAAAAAGAAAAACAAAAGATGCTGGAGAGGATGTGGAGAAATAGGAATGCTTTTACATTGTTGGTAAGAGTGTAAATTAGTTCAACCATTGTGGAAGACAGTATGGTGATTCCTCAAGGATCTAGAACTAGAAATACCATTTGACCCAGCAATCCCATTACTGAGAATACACCCAAAGTACTCAAAGGATTATAAATGATTCTACTATAAAGACACATGCACTATTCACAATAGCAAAGACTTGGAACCAACACAAATGCCCATCGATGATAGCCTGAATAAAGAAATGTGGCACATATACACCATGGAATACTATGCAGCCATAAAAAAGGATAAGTTCATGTCCTTTGCAGGGACATGGATGAAGCAGGAAGCCATCATTCTCAGTAAACTAACAAAGGAACAGAAAACCTAACACCACATGTTCTCACTCATAAGTGGGAGTTGAACAATGAGAACATATGGACACAGGGAGGGGAACATCACACTGGGGCCTGTCAGGGTGTGGGGGCTTAGGGAAGGGATAGCACTAGGAGAAATACCTAATGTTGATGGGGTGCAGCAAACCACCATGGCATTTGTATACCTATGTAACAAACCTGCATGTTCTGCACATGTATCCCAGAACTTAAAGTATAATAATAGTAATAATAATAAAGCCAAATGGAGCGCTTCTAAACAAGACAGTGGTAAGGGAGATGATGTAGGTAGGCTCATGGAATACCCACTCTCAACATAATTTTCTCATGCCTTTCTCTAAAGAAATATTCAGTTTCCAAGGCTCCCTCACAGCTGGGGACAGTCACATGATAGAGTTTTAGACAATGAGATATAAGCTTATGTTCAGTAAGAACAGTTTCTGAGAAACCTCTGGACTCCCTAATTAAAAGGGAAGTAAACTTTGGCAGGTTTGTCATTCCCTAACTTCCATCCCGAGTACAAACGTGATGCCTGGAGGCACAGCAGTCATATTGCAACCATGAGGACAGAAGGTAATTACATTTAAGAATGGCAAAGCAGAAATGTAGAAAGTGACTGGGTCCTTAATCACATTGTTCAGCTTCTGCAACAGCTCTGGACTACCTGTGATGGGCATTTTCATGTGAGAAAAATAGGCCTCCCTTTTTTTTTTAAGTTGTCATAAATTGGATTTTCTCTTACAGTGTAGAAGAAATTTTACACTGATACAAATGATGTAATACAATTTATCTTCTAAAATGATCTGATTGTTTTGTTAAGTAAGAAAGAATTTTGTGAGACAGGCAAGAGGAGAAACAAGGACAAGTTAGCGAACTATTGTAATAATCCAGGTAGGAAATGCAGGTGTCTTCGCTACAGTAGAGATATAGATAAATAGTTGAAAAACTTTAAAAATGTTTTAAGGAAGAATTGACTTGGTAATGGATTAGCTATACGGAAGGGGAAGAGGAGGTAGGCAGAATTATGGCCCCAAGAAGATTCTACACTATAATCTCTGGGACTGTTGAATCTGATGCCTATATGTGACCTTATATATGGGCATTATATGTGACCTTACATGGCAAATGTGACTTTGCAGATGTAATTGGGATTTGTGTTTGTGTCCTGGGGCTGCTGTAACAAAGTGCCACAAACTGAGAGGCCTAAAACAGAAATGTGTTTTCTTACAGGTCTGGAGGCCAAAAGTCTGAAATCAAGGTGTCAGCAGGGCTGTGCCCTCTTTCCTAGCTCTGGGTTGTTACTGGGAGTCCTTGGCATTCTTTGGCTTACAGCTGCATAACCTGCATCTCTGACTCTGTTATCATGTGGCCATCTGCCATGCATCTGTCTTCATAGGACAGCACTTCTATGTATTTTTCTGTCTCTTTTCCTCTTTTTTTTTTTTTTTTTTTTTTTTTTTTTTTGAGACAGAGTCTCACTCTGTCGCCAGGAGCCAGGCTGGAGTATAGTGGTGAGATCTTGGCTCACTGCAACCTCCGCCTCCCGGGTTCAAGCAATTCTCCTGCCTTGGCCTCTCGAGTAGCTGAGACCACAGGTGCATGCCACCATGCCCAGCTAAATTTTTTTGTATTTTTAGTAGAGATGGGGTTTCACCATGTTGGCCAGGATGGTCTCAGTCTCTTGATCTCGTGATCCACCCACCTCAGCCTCCCAAAGTGCTGAGATTACAGGTGTGAGCCACTGCGCCCGGCCTCTTTTCGTCTTCTTAATAGGACACCAGTCAGATTAGATTCGGGGCCCACCTACTCCTCATCTGACTTGGTCTTAACTTAATTACATCTGCAAAGACTTGTTCTGCTAGCTGCAGAAGGTCACAAACTTGTTCTGCTAGCTGCAGCACAGCAAGTAAGTCGAGAGGCAAGGAGTTGGAGCAGGGAAAGCAGCTTTATTTTGGAGAGCCAGCAAACCAAGCAGATGGCAGACTAATGTCCTAAAGAACCATCTTAAGTTAGAAAAAATTTCAGGCTCTTTTTATGTTAGGGGCATGGGGAAGAGAAAGGGATTGGGATCAAGAGGTGACCAACAATCACAGACATCTGGGCACCAGCGACTGTCTGAAGAGGCCGTGAAACCTCTCTGTCCTTGGTCAGGCCACATGCTCCCACAGATCTTGAATGCAACATGGTTTTCTTATGTGTACACTCTCCTTATCTCCTTGGGGGTTAGTTTTGGGAAAAGACTCCTTTCATCCTTGCTTTAAATGATAAACTAAATTCCTCCTATAGTTAGCTTGGTCTCTGTGCAGAGATAAGTGAAAGCAGTTGACCAGGAGATATCACCTCTGGGGGCAAGGGGTTAGGAGCAACATGGAGGTAGCCATACTGGGCCTCCTTTTCACTGTCACAGGACTGAGCCCAAGAAGCATCCCAATCTGGCCGGGAGCTGGGAGAGGGGGAAGGGGGACCAATAAAGAAACTGGAAAAAGTACAGAAAGGGGAGGTCAACCATGGTGCAAGATGCTGAGAATTCCAGCAAAATGAGAACTCTGAAGTGTCCATTACAGTTTCTTACAAGATAAACACACACCTGCCTTATGATCCCCAATCCCATTCCTTGGTCTCTATGCGGAGAAACGCAAACCTATGATCACCTGCATGCAAATGTTTATAGCAGGTGTATTTGTAATCACCCAAACCTGGAGACAACCCAAATGCCCTCCAACAGGTGACTGGATAAACAAACTGCGGTCCATCCATACAATAAAACACTACTTAGTAATAAAGAGAACAAGCTACTGATACACAATCTGGATCAAAATCATATGCTTGAAAATGTGTGATCCCATTATGTGACATTCTCCAAAGACAAAACTACAGGGAGTAAGATTGCTATTGCCAGGGGTGCGTGGGGAGAGGAAATGAAAAAGGGTACCATGAACAATTTGGGGGGATGTGGAACCATTTTATATCTTGATTACAGTGTTGGTAGCATTTGTCAAAACAGAACTGTACAGTTAAGGAGAGTTAACCTTAATTTTTAGAATGAAGAAGAATATAAATTAAAAATGCCCTATAAATCTGGCCATGTCAAAGTCATTGGTAACTTCTAGAAAAGCAGTTTGGGGGACCACTGGTATGGAAACAGTCAAAGAGGCACATAAGTGAGAGGGGGGCAAGAAAGGGGTGCCACATGCTGAAGACCCTAGGATGTTCAAGGGAAGAGAAGGAAAAGCCAGAGATGATGGAGTCGAGGAAAGGGTATTTTTTAACCTCAGGAGCCGAGGGTTGAGCTGGTCTGAGGCCTCAGTTCACGGCACACTTTCATTATCATTTTGTGCAAGGCCTTTCCCTTGTGGTTTCCTTTTGATCTCTGACCCCACAGACTCTCGTGTTCATGTTTTGACTCGTGTCCTTGAGTGCGCGTGTGTGCCTTTTTGCAAAAATGAAATGCTTACTCTTTGTGTATTTGTACTTTTAATTTACATAAATGGCATTGTGCAACTGACCTTATCCTATTTCTCTCTTCCTTCACTCAATACTGTTTTGAAAAGCTCTGTTCTCGTGTATACATGCCGTGGGCTCGTTGCTCTGAGAGTTGTGTAGTATTCAGCAGTGAGGGTCCACTCCACTTCCTCTCCGTTCCTCTGGGACTCAAAGTTGCCTCCAGATGCTATGGTGGATGTCTCCATGTGTGTCGCCTCATGGACCATGAGACAATTTACTTGCAATGTGGCCCCAAGAGTGAAACTGCTGGGTCACAGTGTCCTCAGCCTCAGTCATAACTACCAACCACCTTCCCTGATGACTCTACACATTTGCATGGCCATCAGCAGTGCAGGGGCACTAAGAAAGGAGCTGGTTTTTAGGAGCTGGGAGCAGACGGAGGCATTTCTTCCTCCACACCTCAGATTCCCGTAAAGGAAGACAATTTATACTCTTCTCCCCAAGAGAGAAATGTACCTGAAGAATGTTTCTTCTCTCCCTGCCTTTCATTCCCAAGAGGAAAATGGCTTATGGGGTTGATAGGTTTGTGAGCATGGGCAGAGCAAGTAAGACCCAGCATCTCCTGGTTATTTTCCCATGAGAGGATCCCTACTCAGGTTTTGAGTCTCTAGGACTTCCCTCTTCCACCTGGTCTGCCTAAAGAGCCAGCTCTGCCCCAAGCAGGGGAAGCTGTACAGCCCTGCCTATCATGAGGATGAAGTATTAGAAAGCCTAATTGATCAAGTCATCATCCTCAAGCATAACTGTAATAATCAAGCTGATATTTTGAGTTCTCTTTGTCTGAATCCGGTGGTTGTCTCCCAATTGGTTTCAAACTCGATAAGAAATGGGGGAAAAAGCCATGATTTATTGTTACCTTAAATCCCCAACATAATGACGCAAAGGCCTGAAACCTTGAGAAATGGGTGCAAGGACAAGTATTTGTGGCCAAAGAGACAGGCTTTGGGGTTAGCCCAAGACCAAATCTAACAATCCTTTAGACTGGCAGATGCAGGAGCAGCCTATATTGTGGTTGCCTGCTCCAGTTGTACACCTGCTGTTAGCTCACTATGGCCCCTTGAAGAGGAAACTATCTTTTTTTTTTCTTCCTATATCAGGAAGATTGAGACCCCAAGAAATCTAACAAAGGAAAAGAAACAGTTTCAGGGAGTTGAGTGGTATAACTTTCCCAGAGAGTGCCTAGATTCAAGAAACAATTGAAGAGCCTCCACGTTATAAAGTAGCAAGTAGAGAATCTTTACTAAACTACGTGGGAAGCAGCCCTTTCCCAAGGGCTTAGAGATGGCATGGACAGATATGGAAGGTCCCTAGCAAGAATGCATGGAACACATCACTAGGTGAGCCTGAGGGCATGTGCCCTTGGGAATATGCCTGGAAAATTTAGGGAATCAGGACTCAAAGGAAGGCAAAGGAGAGGCGAGACATGCCCAGGGGAGCCAGGCAGAGCAATAACAGTAAAACGTTGATCACATAGTGGGGGGCATATCTAATTCATAGGGGAGAATATAGACAAGATTTACTTGAACAATTGACTTTCTGTCTCTGTGGTAGTTTGTACTGGGTCAACTTGGTTAAACAGGGAGCTTTGTCTCCCATAATACCCTCCCTTTATGGTTCTAGTTTAGAGTATGCCAGAAAAAAAAAACTGTGCATGCAATTAGATGGTGGCAGTTAGCAATGGCCATTGGTCTCTGAAGGTCCTGGTCACATGGCGGCAACTAGACATAGAAGTGCCAGAGGTTCCAGACTGCGCTCACCCTCCCCACTCAGCTTCCAGCTATTTGGCCTAATTACTGGTTCTACTGACCCCACCCCAAATGCTTGTGTACCACAGAGGTGGGGGCTTCCCAGAGACCTCCCACGAGCTTCCTCTTCACATCTCTGCTTCAGAAGCTAGATGTGCTTGGCTTCTCAAATTGGCTGGCTGGGGACTCCTTCTCTGATTCCTCAAGTTCCCTTTGGATCTTTGGTTCCCATCATTATTTAAGATTGAATTATTATTACACAAACAGACACACAACTGTATCCCCTAACCATAACACCCATTAATGACTCTGCTCCCCTCTCTCACTATGGGAGACTCTGCCAGGCAGAATCCATAGGTGTAGATAGGTAAATCTGGGTCTGAAAGAAACAGGCTGTGAGGAAATATGAGGATAAGGCATTTATATCCATCAAACACTGGAGGCCCTATATGTAGAGTAATAGGACAGGGATCCACTTAAGAAACAGGTCAAAATGCTGAAAACATATCCCAAACTGTCTGATAAAAGACAGAGGGAAATGAACACTGGAGGTTCACATGACACAGAGAGTGCTACAGAGAGCCAAGTGGCAGCAGAAAGATTTGTAGCTGCCATCTAAGTGGCATACATTCCAGTCTCTGCTAAAAAGCAGATAGAGTGTTGGTCCTCACCAGGTCCCTGGCATCTCAGGATTTAATGAGTTTCATGAGCTTGAGAAAAATCAATATGAATACTCTCCAGAGGTGTTGGAGACGCTGCTTAAATTCAGTTTATCTCTGGGTTCAAGGAGCATAAAATTCAGACCAGGCATGGTGGTTCATACCTGCAATCTCAGTACTGTGAGAGGCCAAGGTGGGCGGATCACTTGAGGTTTGGGTTCAAGACCAGCCTGGCCAACATGGTGAAACTCTGTCTCTACTAAAATTACAAAAATTAGCCAAGTGTGGCAGCGTGCACCTGTAGTTCCAGCTACTCGGGAAGCTGAGGCACAAGAATCGCTTGAACCCAGGTGCCAGAGGTTGCAGTGAGCCGAGATCCTGCCACTGTACTCCAGACGGGGCAACAGAGCGAGACTCGGTCTCAAAAAGAAAAAAAAAGAGCATAAAATTGAGAGGGGATTTGGAAATGAATTTTATACCCACAAGGTATTAAAGAGTCAACACTTGGTGACTGGCTATGTCAATACTATATATTTAAAACTTTGGCTGAGAAATCGAAGTATCTAAAAAGCCACTCTATGGGAGAGAGAAAAGAGGATGTAGCATGGATTTTTTTTCCCACAGATATGGGGTCTCAAGTCACAATCCTCCAGAAGCTGAACCTGAAACAAAGATTTTGGTGCAGGTAGTTTATATGGGAGATGGTCCAAAGAAGCACTAACAGTAGAGTGAGGAAGTGGGCAGGAAAGTCAACAAAGGGTGTTGTGTGGGCAACTCAGACCCGGTCCTATTGGAGACCCTCTGAGGGACTGTGGTGCAATGTACCTTGGGTGTGTGCCATTCAAGCAGCAAGGAAGCTTATCCAGCACTCCTCCTGTCCATCATTTCATAGAGGGAGCTGCTCCTGGGTCCTTAACTTATGAGCACTTCTGGCCAGTCCTACACCTCTTCCACACTCAGAGAAAGCCTTCAGCTGGAGAGTCTCAAGTGTTTGCAGGAGGGAGCCATCAATGTCACAGGCAGGGTGAGTGCTGAGAGCATGCAGAGAGGGTGCCAACAGCATCAACCACATTTGGAAAACAAGTGCTCTGGTTAGCCTCTTGATGGGAAAGTTCTCCTACTTGAGTTTAATTCTCATGACACTGGACAACTAGCGTAGCCTGAGGCTGGCATCACAAGGAAGCTGAAACCATCATGAATAATTTACCTCCTCTCAGACCAAGCTACATCTCAGCAATGGCCATGTATGTTTTGATTTAATGCAAATATCAACTTTTTCTTGGAATACTTGCGTTGCAGCCTTTTCCTTTTTCTTGTATTTCTGAATCCCATGGGTGTGCCTCAGTGCTTTGAAAGTCTTATGAAACTCTTAACTCTCTTCTCTATAAAACATGAGGCACTAGACTTTGGGTTAGATGAATTCAGCTTTGAAGTTCTGAAGTAATGATACCCAAACGGTGGCTGGAGGGATTTAGACTCTCTCCTTACATTCTTAGGCATATGAATGATATCTCTTTGTTGAGACAGTAGAGTTAACATTGACAAGGGTGATTTGGAGATTTTAATTTTCGTGGAGTTCTTAATTTTCATTTTCTTTATCTTGGACTAGATTTACAAGTAGGTATTTGAATATTTGATAGTAGGAGGTTAAATGCTATTTTTCAAGTTTGGGATGGTTTTATGTCACCACCATTATGATAACAGAGTTATTAAAATCTATCATTGGAGCTCATTACTTGCCCTCAGCTGAGCTGTTTTATGCAACAGGCCATCACTGGAGATGGGAACAGAACAGGGTGAATTGTCAACACAGGATGGAAGTCTTAGGGTTGACTTAGTTAATGTACAATGCTGATCAATTTCAGAGTTTTCAGGGAAAGAGCTAGATGGCCCACCATGTGTTTTATAAGATTTTAGGATTCTTCTGCTGGCAAGAAACAACACAGTAACACTTGCATAGATGAACAGCAAAACTCTGGTAATGCACAGCTCCAATAAGAGAATGCTGCCAGGCAGAGCCACACACAGGGGGTTGTGCCCAGGGTACAAGGTAACAGCAATCTGAAGTTGTAGGGGCTGCCTGCATATAAGTAAGGGTGAGGTTAGCTAGAGTTTGCAGGCTTGCTGTGGGTTGGCTCATTTGAACAATTTCGTGGGCTCTAGGGCATACAGGCTATCCCTAGTAGTCTGGTACCTGGCCCTGACTGGGCCAAGATAGCTTTATAAAAAGAATTATACCCTTGATCTCAGAATGATGAAATAGTTCATTGTTCTTGGGGTGAGGCTGCATGACTATGTCAGTGAGTACCCCCTAAGAAATTACTGATCTCTTCCCCTTAGGAGGTAATTACACCCTTGGCTGACCATAGTTTAGACCTGGTATGTAAGAGGACAAACTCCAGTGTATTTGAGAGCACCATCTTCCCCTGCTGTCCTGCCTTCACCCCAAGTCAGGTCCCTAAGACTGTGGAAATACCAGCACATTCTTGGGAATCAGTCTTCTGCCATCCTCTTCATCCCTACTCATTTATTCCATGGGAGCAGAAGGGTCTGAGTGAGTTGTGAGTCTGGAAGGCTGAATGAACTCAGGTGGCTCGCACCTACTCTCTGCCTCTAGTTTCTGCCCCACTCCTTCCCCCTCTGTTGGGTAAACTCTCCCAGGAAGGCTCTGCCCCTAAGGGTAGGAAGTTCTGAGGTTGTACATCTAAACAAGTGGGTGAATCCAACTCAGGGTCAAAGCAGAAGGAAGCTCACTGTTGCCTAAAACAAGCTTATGTTTAGCCCATTGTTGCCTAAACCAATTTAGCTTTACTTTCAACAAAACTTGTTCTGTACCTCGATCTTCATTTGTCTGACTCCTGCAGTACTTCCCCCTTACACAGAATTCTGATATGGAGCACAAAGGTAGTATTTGTGTATGCATGACCACCACCCATTTTCCCATGGACATGAGTGCTACTCCTGCTATCCAGAGGTAGACCTTTCTCTTTGAATCTGGACTGTTCTTGTGACTTGCTTTGACCAGAAGACATGTTTGGCACAAATGAACATTTGAGATTTCTAAGTCCAATGCTGAAGGCACCTTGTAACTCCTGATTTTGCTCAGAGGAAAATTCACCATGTGCAAAGGCTACAATGTACTGCCAGAAAGAGAGGTCAAGTGGAGAGAGGTCTTGATAGATGAGACAACACATGGAAACAGAGGACATGTGGAGGAGAACTAAGGCCCCAGATACAGGAGGGAGCCCACAAAAAGAAAAGAAGCTCAAGAGCCCCAGCCAAGCCCCAGATGACGGAGCCTCCCCAACTGAGGTGGCAGACATGTGAATGAGACCATCTTGAACTCTCCAGCCCTAGTTGAATAATGCCAGCCAAGATCATGAGTAGCAGACACAAGCCACCTCTACTGAGCTGTCTACATTCTTGATCAATAAAATGGTTGTTGTTTAAGTCATTAAATTTTGGAGTGGTGTGCCACCCAGCTTGTACCCTCAACAATGAGATATTAGGGTTGCCTGGGTGCTGATGAGAATATCACAGTAAAAAAAAAAGAGGGTTGAAGATGCAGAATAGAGTGAGTGTGGGGTCCAGAGTACATGAAGGGGCAGACACTGAGATGGTGCAGACACTGAGAAGATGGTTAGAGATTCTGGTAAGATTATAGATTTGGTGGTGTGAAGATTAGGCAGTTTCATTCCAAATGTGCGGGTTTTCTCGGTGATATTTGAGATGAGATCATAAGTTGAATGGGAACTGGGGGGTATATTTTGAGGACTGAGAAGGAGCTAGAAAGTGGTCATCTTGTATCATGGGAAAGTAGCCCTTGGAGTAACATGGTTGGACTCCTGAGCAGTGCTGAATGTTCATTTGCGGTAGGTAAACATGAAATTGACTTGAAACTGGCCTGTTAAGCAATGCTTAGCTGCTAGGGTGCAGGACTGAGATGGTGAACAGGGAGCAGGTCACTGTGGTTCTCCACCCCATCTTAACATGGAATCACCTGGGAAGCTGTTAAGTACCCCCCAAGTGACTCCTTTAAAACAAACAAAAACAAAACTGATACCTACATTTTATCTTCCCATTCCTAGAATTCTTGATCTAATTAGTATAGGGTAAAATCTGGGCATCAAATCAAGTGGTGTCTTCCAACCAGCCTTATGTCCAGGTCTGACATTTACAGCCATACTGGCCACATACTGCACAATTCCAGAAGGCTTCATTAATATAATCTATATTGGAAATAGTTTGTTCTAAATTTGTGCTGTATACAGCCTTCAAAACTGTACATGGTTGGCTGACACATCCAGCCTTATTCTGTTTGCAAAGCTCCTTTTTAGCTTTCTCAAAACCACTCTTTACCTTTTCCCTTACTACCACTTTGACTACTCTTTCTCATGTTCTTTCAACTTGCACACTCTCCTTGAGGAAATTAATCAGCTCCCAATCTCCAACCACCTCTTTCCACACTCATGAGTCACAGCTCCAAAGCTGTTAAGGCTTGCCACCCACACAACCCTCAGACATCTCAAACCCGTATTAACCTTGCCCCTTCTTTCCACATTCTCTTCCCTGGTTAATGACATGGCTTCCCATTAAGGCACCCAACTTAGAAAACTAAGTCTCCTCTGGCTGTGTCCTCCCCACGCTCTACTGTTGTTTACCCCTCAGGGCCTTGCTGTCTCTGCCTTAGACACTTTACAGCTGTTGCCACACCAATGTCCTTTTCTCTTAATGCATCCTCCACATTACACTAACAGTGTCTTTAAAAACAAACATTGAATGCTCTTTCTCTTCCAATTAAAATTCTTCCGTGATTCCAGGTTCTAAGTCCTTACATCGGGATTTCAGGTCCTAGAATACCAGACCCAAACCTACCCCGCTAGAATTGCATGCTGCCCACTCACTCCTCATCTACCTATGCCCAAACACACATCATACCCATGCTCCTTTCTTCCTGCCTTTTCCTGAGTGCAATGGACTGAATGTTTGTGTCCTTCCCCAAAATTCATATGTTGAAACCCTAATCCCCAGTGTGACAGTGTTTGGAGGTGGAACTTTTGACAGGTAATTAGGTCATAAAGGTGGAGCCCTTGTGATGAGATTAGTGCCATTATAAAAAAAGAGACAGGAGAGAGCTTACTTGCTCTTTCTCTCCTTTCTCTCATTCTGTGTGTGTGTGTGTGTGTGTTTTCACACCATCTGAGGATACAACAAGAAGGCAGCCTTCTACACACCAGAAAGTGGGAGCTCACCAAACACCAGATTTGCCAGTGTCTTGGTCTTGGACTTCCAACCTCCAGAACTATGAGAAATAACTTGGTGTGTAGCCACCAGTCTGTTATTTTTGTTATAGCAGCACAAACTAACTTAGCTGCCATGAAATTCTCTTTGTCTGAATGCTCACTCTTTCTCTACCACATCCATTTCTATGCACTCTTCAAAGCTTAGTTTGTTATCCAACCCTCCCTTTACGCCCCTCTGTGGTACTAGAAATTCTCTTCTGTGTCCTTACTCCTAACCACACCATACATTTCTACCCAACTGTATACCTTATAGATCGTTAACAAGAAAATTTTGCTTGTATTTTCCTTATGTCTCCAGGGTCTGGTATAGTGTGTGATCCCTATTAGGTACTCAGTAAATAAGGGAATGGATACTCTGCCAGAAAGAAGTGGCAAAGGGTGAACTTGGACTCACAGGTGCTAGAACAGATGCATTTACTTGTACGCCCAATGCAATTACAGGTTTTTGGTGATTTAAAGGCTGTTTCTGCAAAGGCCAATCAATCTTTTACAAAGGCTTCGCCATCCAGCATAATTATCTGGCTTGTCTTTGGCTGTATATATGCACTAGATAATGCCACCTGGGATTCTGAGAGTCCTACCAACAAGCCTGCATGCCAGGGGACATAATCAAACTTGTTTCTGTTTGTTCTTTGGTACATTTGCCACCACCAGGAGAATAAGATTCCTGGGTTGGGCCGCTGTCCCAGGAAGATGATGAAAGAGATGCTCGAACATTAAGCACTTATTGTGGAATACCAGTGAAGTTTTAAGGTTTTTGTTATGCAATATTATTGTGGCTCTATATGGCTTATTTGATGGCCGTTGCCCAGATTAATCAGAAACACAAAGGGGACAAAGGCAGAATGGTGTCAAATAGGATTGACAAATACCATCATCAGAGAAGCAACATGCACACTCAAAACAGGTGGACTGGGGGTCAAGAGATCAGGCACAAATTAGTGGAGTACCCTCCAAGTAGGAGGCAGGTGAGGCAGAGGGAGAACTCTAAGGAATTTTCCCATGAGTGGCTTTAGCTGTCTGTCTGGAGCTTGTTCTTACTGGTGCCTGCATGTAGATGTCTCGGTATCACTGCATCACACTCCAAGCAGGTGGAACATTCAAGGTTGAGGTGGCTGCTTGCTGGGAAACAGGAGAGCTGGATCCTAGTTGATGATTTTCCGCAAAGTCTCTCAATGAGCCAAGGCTGGTCACTGCTTTTAAGTCTCAATTTCCTCACTAATAAAGGAAGGCTTTGCACAAATTCCTGTATCATTCAAGATGGGCTTAGGTTATACACCAGTAACAATCCTCCATCCCCAAATTTCAGTTGCCTTAAAAACAAACCAAAAAACTTTTATTTAAGGCTTATTAATGTTGTCATCAATGAGGACTCAGGGTGACAAAGCACTTTCTAAGCCACTGGCAGTCACCAAGGCAGAGGGGAAAGAGAGAGGCTCAAGGCATGCACTGACTCAACTCTGGCCTGGAAGGAACCCTCTACTCACTTTCACAGGCCAAGGCTTATCAATGACCACATCAAACTTCAGACATACAGGGAAATGCAATTGTGCCCTGTGCTTGGAAAGAGAAAGATATGAAACATTTTCAAACAGCCCCAATGAATACTACACTCCCCTATACATCTAGATATTTTTAGTATTAGAAATTTAAATGTTTCCTCTTTCCAGCTGCAATCAACTTTGTCTATTTCTTCTATGATGTGATTTCTCAACCACGTGTATGAAACTCAGATATTGACTGAGGTCATTCTGTCTTTGAAATTTCAGTAAAACTAGCTCGAATCAGCATCTCTCTTACTGCAGAAAGTCCAATGCCCTTCTATGAGCATTCTGCAAGTTCCTGGGGTTGCTTCCAGGGTCAACCTCCAGTAAGTCCTGACCTCACTTGTGTGTCACCGGCAATGGCTTTTTTCTTCTCCCTGCTCCATTCTGACATGAAACCCAGCCTCTTTTTCTTCATTTCTCCTAATTTACCCACACGAAACATCCATGTCAAGAGCACACTTTGCTGAAGGTTTGGACGGGGCTATTCATGTCACGGCAACACAAACAACTGAAAAATGAATGTCAGACATTCTTGTTCTCCTGGGTGTTTGGGTCACCCTGCCACTGAAAATTTCTCTCTGTGCTTTTCTCTGCAGGTGAAATCCCCTCATCACTGGCTATTCCCTCTCTTGCCAGCTTTTACTCATTCTTCATTATGCAGTAACAACTCCCTACATTCTTCTTGGCTCCAAACATATGTTTTCACATACAGATGCTCAAAGTGTCCTCTAAACAAAGAACCATCCACTGCAGGTCCTGAGCAGCTCAGAAGATCAGACAGAGACTCGAAATTTCAGCTGCTCCTCCCCTACCCACAGCCCTGGACCCTGCATAAGTGCAAGAGAGCAGTGTAGAGATTTCTGTGTCCACCAATGCAGGTATTTCTGCCTTCCCTTGCCTCTTCCCTTAAAAGGCAGAATTTGCTAAAGCCAGTTTTAAATAACTTCTTCTTTCTCTCTATTTAATACAGACGTTTCATGAAGCACTCATATACAAATGCCAAGCACTGTGCCCCACCACAAACCCATGGGGATGGTCTATGTTTATCCACATTTTACTGATGAGAAAACTAAGGCTCGGGTAGGAAAGCAGTTTGCCCAAGGTCTCCTGCACAGCTCTCAGGGGCACACAGTTATGGAAACCCAGGTCTGTAGGACCACCAGCTCCTCTTCTCTCTTTTTCAAAACTGTAACACTCTGACCTTGTGCATTTTACAGATAAGGCCTTCTGCCCAAAATGGTTCAAGAAAAGCTAGAAAGATTACTTGAAAGTGGGTTTACTGTTATTCTTTGCCTATTACCTTGATTTTAAAATTCAGTTTCAAGTCAACCAAGGGGATGGTCCCCTCCATGTGCCAAGCTCTCCTGTCTGCACCGAGAAGGAGAGGCGAGGAGATGGAGAAGGACTTGCATTCAAACCCACTGAGCTTACAGCTAAGTCAGAAGAAGTAGGACTTCCTGGCATGAAGGGGCTAGTGGAGGCTCCCCATCTCTGTGAAGTATCGGGGAGAGAGCTCTAGGAGGACTAGGTGGGCTGTGGAGGGGGCTGTTCAGGGTTGCTTCAAGGAGATCTTGCCAAGTCTTGTCTATAGGGGCAGTTAATAAACATTCTGTTACATTTTCCCCTTTTCTGAAAAAGAAACTTCTGCTCCAAAGCTTGATGGCTTCCAAGTCCAGGGGTGCTAATGGTGATCACAGGTTTTCTGTCTCCCAGGCTTTGCACAGAACCCTAGAATGGATCACTGGCAAACCCTCCTCCCTCGGATTTCCTGGCTACAACCATTACCATTTTGCTGTGGAATGGGAAAAGCTCTAACCATCTGAGTTCAAATCCCACCTCTACTACTAATTGCTGAGGGATCTGGGAATCTTTCCTTACCCTCTTTGAGGCTCAGCTTCCTATCTGTACAATCAAGACAGTGGAACCAGGGCCAGGAGTAGAGGAGAAAATGTGGGCTTATTGTAATATTGGGGACATTTAATCATATATCTACTACTTCTGAGCACTGGTCTCTAGAGTGGGCAGCTGTCATTTCCACTGCACAGAGTTCATCCAAACTTCTTTTCCCCTGTGGGGTCATCCAAGGAAGAGTGGTAGGTAGCCCAACTTTGGCTATAGAAATTGGGGAGATATTTCTTTTTCCATGCTTCCTGGCAACTAAGTATGGGTTCATAACATAAACATGGCCACTCAGACATTCACACCCAGGATTTTGAATATAAAAGGAATGATACAAAGGACTATGATCTGATGAAGTTTTCTCAGTGTGACTGGAGTGGAATAGAGGATGCCAGGCAGGCTGTGGTGGGCGTGCCTGCTGTGGAAGGAACAGAGTGTCAGGTGACTGGGTCCTCATGGTCAGACTGTGCCTGTGGCTGAGTCTTTCACTCTCTGGGTCCCCCGTATCTTCTGTAAACTGCTCAAAACCCTTCTGATAAATCCTTCTCAGACTTAAGTTAGTCAGAAGCAGTTTTTGTTGCTTCCAGCCAACAGTTGTGACTCATACACTCTCTCAAATAGTCTGAAAATGAAGCAAACCTAATGCTTAAAACATGAACTGTTTCTTAAGTGTAGGCCAATAGGACATGGGGAGTTTGGTTCTCCACAGGCTGACCTGGCCATGATTCCTAGGTCTATCACTCAGGAAGTGAGTTACTCCTGGCCACTTGCTACCAAGTGGTCAGCATTCATCTGTAATCAACACACATTTGTTGAGCTCCTAAGGTATGAAAGAGATTCAGGTCAAAGGACACACAGGTAAAACAGGATTTTCTTTCATTCACTGGAGTTTTCCAGTCACCCTAAAATTCAGTTCCTAAAGGAAAGACAGCATAACTGCTCGATTCTCCCCCTTTAATTACCATTTTCAAAATAGCTGTTTCAAATGGTAATGAATTAGGTTCATTTTTTTCCTGTTCTCTCTCTCTTTTCTTTTCTCTTTTCTCTCTTGTTCTCTCTCTCTCTGTTTGGAAGATAAACCAAGTGACGGTGGATTATTTGGGAAAGTTTGCATATGGTCTGAATGTTTGTTGGATGTTATAAAAGTGTACTGTAGCAGAAAGATGCAGATTGTGAATTGAAAAAAAGCACATTACAAAACACCACGATCTCATTTACTACATATATGTACAAAAATACACACACAGAAAAAGATCTGGAAGGATATGCACCAATGTGCTGTGAAATGGGGTCCCCCAGGAAGTGGGAATATATTAATAACTTACATGCTTGATTATACATATTTATAATTTTGTACAATTTACATGTTCTGCTTTGCTACTAATAAAAAGCTTTCTTTTTTTTTTTTTTAAAGAGAAGTGAAATAAACCATCTAGTACAATACCTGGCATATACTAAGAACTTCAGAAATATAAGCTATTTTTAAAAGTGTCCTTACTAAAACAACTACATATAAATATTTGGTAGTTACTAATTACTTTGAAAAAGATGATACACCATTTAGAGCAATTTTGGAGACAGTTAATATTTGGATATAATCAGATACCTTAGCTGTTTCAACCACGGCTTAGTCTAGCTTTGTTTTGCTACTTCGGATGTATAACCAGCAACATTTTCTTCAAGATATTTCATGACCATATTTGTATTTCAATCAATAGAAATATACCTTATCTTGAATACACAAAATCTTCCCATTCTATGAAGGTACCAACAGTTACTTCAAGGATTTTTCAACCTCAGAACTGTTGACACTTAGGACTGGATAGTTTTTTGTTGTAGGAGGCTGTCCTGTGTATTGCAGGATGTTCTATAGCATCCCTGACCTTTACCCACAAGATGCCTGTTTTACTCCCTTCCCCCTAGTTGTGGCAACCAAAAATGTCTCCAGACACTGCCAAACGCCTCCTGGGAGGGGGGGGAATCACACACACATTCACATATGACAACCACTGCTTTATCATTTCCCTACAGATGGATATATAAATTATACATTCTCCCTATCATGAACAATGTTATGATATAAACTACCTTGAATGTGTGTGTGTGTGTGTGTGTGTGTGCATATACACATCTTTGTCCATTTGTCTGATTATTTTCTTAGAATACATTCCTAGCAATAGAATATCTGGATCAAATGTGCTGGACACATTTTTAAGGATTCTGATACATCACATCAAATTTCCCTCCCTATAGGTTATCCTTACATTCCCATCTACAAGTATGTAGTAGGCACCACACCCAAGTCACCTCTGAGTATTGTTGTTCTGGTTAATAATTGCTAATCCAAGTATATAAAAGTTGTATATAGATATTATTTTCCATATAAAAGGTGGTATATTGGTGTGTATACTAGTTATTTTTCTTCTTTTTTGGAATCTGAGTTTTTATATATTAATGATGTTAACCCTTTGTTTACCACCCATATTGTAAGAATATTTCTAGTTGCTAATTATCTCTTAAGCTTATGATTGCTCTTGCTGTACTGAAAATGTTATTTTTAACTCATGAAGTCTTATCAGTTTGTGGTTTCTGGACTTGGTGTCTGCTTAGAAAAGATTTTTTTTCTACCCCAAGATTATTAAGTGGTCAGTCATTTGTACAAACACAATATTTTGTCTATTGATTCAAATGCCAACTTTATTACATACTACATTCCACGTCTGGATTTCCTAATCTATTCCATTGATCTATCCATTTTGTTCCATGCCAACATCATATTCTTATCATTAACTTGGCTTTAAAATATCTTTTTAATATCTGGTGGTAAAAGTCTCTTTATATTACTTTTCTTTTTAAAATTAAATAGTCTCATATAGTAGCCATCATCACATTCTTTCAGAATAACATTTCACTAGTGTTTTGCATCTTTCTAGAAAAAGTGGTACATGTTTTTTAAAGTTCAAATAATAGCAGAGATATTCAGGGGATGGCAGATTGAGACGCTGTGTTAACCTCATTTTCCTTTGCAAGATCCTTAGAAATGACAGAAAAGTTATTTTGAAAAAAACAAATCTGGTTGGGCATAGTGGCTCATGCCTATAATCTCAGCACTTTGGGAGACCAAGGTGAGAGATTCACCTGGGTCCAGCCTGGGCAACATAAGGAAACCCTGTCTCTACAAAAATAAAACAATTAGCTAAGCATGGTGGTGCATGCCTGTAGTCTCAGCTACTCAGGAGCCTGAGGGGTTGAAGTTACAGTGAGCCATGATCACATGCCACTGCAATCCAGCCTTGACAAGAGTGAGACCATGTCTCAAAAAAAAAAAAAAAAAAAGAATAAATCCATGGAAATATCAGCAAACAAGGAGTGCACTGGTGGTCCTAGGTGAAACACAAATTATGAGACATACCTAATATGAAAAGTAGATGGAATTGAAGGAGGAAACCACAGCCCAAAGGATGTTCAGAGAAACTTGCTACAAAAGATAGGAGAGACTCTAGAAATGCTCCAAGCTCAGAGTCAATGAATAGATGAAATGAGTGGCATCTGAGACACACCAACAGAAAAATTAGGAATAAACTCTGTCTCCTCCCTGTTTCTCTCCCTATGGTAGCACTGGGTGCCAGTACTTTATCATAAAGTCTAGTGATTCCCAAAAGGGGCAGGCAGCCATCAAGCCCAGATAATCTCTTACACAATTGGGATCATATCCATCCCTGACCCCACAGGTAACAAATGCAGCCTTCAAATAGAGAAATACACACACACACACACACACACACACACACACACACACACACACACAAATAGGGCTAATCAAACTCTTGAGGGAAACTTAACACCATTCACAAACAGAACCCCAATTCAACAAAGAAGAAAAACCAATACCTGGGACAAGGAGACACATAAATATCTCTCAAATAAGAACATGCTCTTTGACAAAGAAGCCAACTAGGAATCTTGAAAGTAAAAAATGTGATGAAATTTGTATGTCTTCTTTTGAGAAATGTTTTTTCATATCTTTTGCTGAATTTTTAATCAGGTTATTTATTTTTTTGCTGTTGAGTTCCTTACAGATTTTGGATATTAGCCCCTTATTAGACGTATGGTTTACAAATACTTTCTCCCAATCTGTGAGTTGTCTCCTCACTGTTGTTTTCTTTGCTGTGCAGAAGCTTTTTAGTTTGATGTTATCCCATTTGTCTATTTTTGCTTCTGTTGCCTATGTTTACGGAGTTCTATCCAAAAAATTATTGCCCAGACCAATGTTGTAGAGATTTTCCCCTGTTTTCTTCTAGTCATTTTAAAATTTCACATCCTACATTTAACTATTTTATCTCTTTTGAGTTTATTTTTTTATATAGTGTGAGATAAGGGTCCAATTTCATTCTTCTGCATGTGGATATTTCCCAACAACATTTGTTGAAGAGAAATTGCATGTTCTTGGCAACTTTGTTAAAAATCAATCAACTGTAAATAAGCAGACATACATGGATAAGATGTGATGTTTAAACATACATTGTTGAGCTCAAAGGTAAAAATGGAAAAACATTCCAGGTGTCAAAAACGAAGAGGAAACCTATGTTTGAAGCAATTAGTGCATTTGATCCACGCAGTCCCTGGGTGAACTGAGGATGAGGAGGGAGAAATGTAGACCAAATACAGATACAAGGGAATGGGGACTTATGATCACACAGGTCTGGGATGTAAGGCCTCAGGTCTTGGGCATCACAGGGAACCAGAAAATAATGTTCTGTCCATGAATGTTGGTAGAAAAATCTCTATTTGTTCATCCCTTCCAAGCCATATGAGAAAATAGAAATAGAGTCACTTATGAGTGATTGGAACGTGAGTTTGTGCCAAGCTTGGGCATAAGCCTGGGATTCCCATGTCATTAGCAATTCAGAAAAAAAGAAGAGGAAGGAAAGCAAAACAAATTCTTTATGTTTACTCATTCAAATATACAGTTCTAAATGACTCACTGCTTAGAAAAATCTTCAGCATGAAAAATTATAAAACATTTAAGAGTGAATGACAAGGAAAGAAAGCAAAACTTGTGGTGTACAGAAAACGTGCTTGAAGGGAAATGCATCTATTAGATGTTGGAACTCCTGATTGATTCTCTGTTATAATTATCTGTTCTCTTTATCAAAGGGTAAAAAGATATGTCTTTCTCCTCTTCCATTTTGGGAAATGTATTTGACATCAACTTCTAGGTCATCTATTGAATTTTTTATTTTGCCAATTACATATTTAATTTTCAAGAAATTCTTTCTTGTTCTCTGTTCCATTTTATAATAAGCTATACTTACCTTATGGATGCTATGTCTTGTCAATTATATTTGTTAATTTTAGGGATGCTTTATAGATCATTTTGTTCACTTATTTATGTCCTCAGGAGTTCATTAGCAATGAAATCTATTGCTCGGTGATCTGTTATTTGCCAGTCACTGTCCTGGGCACTCCAGGGAATAAAATAGAGTCCTTGCCCCTATGGAGTTTATGTTGTAGTTGTAAAAGAAAGAAAATAAATCCATAAACAAATACATGCGATAACTTTAGATATTGATAACTACTATGAGAGCTGAGAAATAAAGGTAAAACTCACCAAGATGGGTACTATGTGTATGGGGGAGAGTCTGTGCCATTTTATCACATGTGTAGATTTGTGAAAGCACAACTACGTTAAAGATTCAGAACTATTTTTTGTCTCTGATCCAGGAGTCTTAAGGGAAAAAAAGACTCAGAACTATTCTATCACCAGAAGTATCACTCCTATGCTATACCTGAACATTTCATGCTGTAACTATAGAGCTTCAAACATCAAAAAAATTTAAGCTCCTAGAAATGAAAAAGACAGATTACATGCAAAGAAGCTGACTTCTCACTATCAGCTATAGATGCCAGATGAGAAAGGAACAACATGTTTAAGGTGCAAAGGGGAAAGAATGCTATACCCAGCTAAGCCCTCCATTCAAGAGTGAGAGCAAATTAAATATACTTTCAGACATGCAAAGGTTGAAAAGAGTTACTAAAAACATACTTCATCAAGAATAAACATAAGTCCCGAGAGAAGAAATGAGATGCAAGAAATATTAAATAAAAGGGAGTACATATATTGCTTAAGTTCATAAATCTAAAAAAGAAAATTTAATATATATAAATAATAATTTTCATGTTTAAAAACCAAGTGGAACCAAATTATACCCCAGAAATAACATACAGGATGTAGAGGGGATAGGAGAATTCTAAGATAATTGCCTTATTTAGAGGGAGAAGAGAGATTGACTTGGCTTTAGATTGTATGAGAAACATGTAAAGTTAAGCAAAGGCAGTAAAGTTTTTAGTTTAACCACTAAAACAATGTCACTAAAAATGGGCTTCCAAAACAGTGGAGAGGACAAAGCATACAGCAAACACTATCAATACTACAGAATGCAAGAAAGAAGGTCACAGAAAGATGAAGAAAAAGGACACAGTAAATGGAAAAAAGAACAATAAATACAAGTACAAATGTATCAGGAATCATGATAAATATAAATGATTAAACTCAGTGAGGGACTGAAAAATCTCAGGTTGGATTTTCTTCTAATCCTTATTTTGAAATAACTATAGATTCACAGGAACTTACAAAGACAGGACAGAAAGGCCCTATGTAATCTTCATTTAGTTTTATCCAGTGGTGACATCTTACATAATTATAGTACACCATCAAAATCAGACAACTGACATTAGTACAACTTGTTACAGCTCTATGTTATGTTATCACATGTGTACATTTGCGTGCATACAACCATCATCACAAAGACCTCTATTCTAGCACCACAAAAATCTCACTCATGCCATACCCACTTTTTCTCCTACTATACCTAATCCCTAGCAACCACTAATCAGTTCTCCATCTCTACAATGTTGTCATTTTGAGAATGTTGTATAAATGAAATCACACAGTCTGTGACCTTTTGAGATTGTTTTTTTTCCCCCATTTTGAAAGTTCTTTATGTATTCTTGGTAAGACTTCTCTGTCAGATACATGGTTCATAAATATTTTCTCAGTCTGTAATTTGTATTGTATTCTTTGAACACAATTTTTTGCAGAGCAGAAGTTTTTAATTTTAATGGAGTTCACTTTATAGATTTTTTTTCTTTTATGGATTATGCTTTTGGTGCAATGCTTAAAAACTTCACCAAGCTCTAGGTCCTGAAGATTTTTATTCTAAAGGTTTATAGATTTATGCTTTACACTTAAATCTATTATCCATTTTGAGTTCATTTTTATATAAAGTTTGAGGTTTAGATCAAGGCTCATTTTCATACCTATGGATATAGAGTTGTCCCAGCATCATTTGTTGAAAAAATGGTCTTTCCGCCATTGAATTGTTTTCACACCTTCGTCAAAAATCAGTTGGCCATACTTATGTGGGGTTATTTCTGAGTTCTCTACAAAGTTTTGTTGGCTTTTGTGCCTATCTCTGCCAATTTCAAACAGTTTTGGTTGCTGTAGCTACATATTATAATAAGTCTTGAAATCAAGTAAAGTGATTCCTCCTGACTTACTTTCTATTTAAGAATTAAGTATTTTTGGCCAGGCGCGGTGGCTCACGCCTGTAATCCCAGCACTTTGGGGGGCCGAGGCAGGCAGATCACGAGGTCAAGAGATCAAGACTACCCTGGCCAACATGGTGAAACCCCGTGTCTACTAAAAATACAAAAAAGTTAGCTGGGCATGGTGGCACGCGCCTGTAGTCCCAGCTACTCGGGAGGCTGAGACAAGAGAATTGCTTGAACCCAGGAGGCGGAGGTTGCAGTGAGCCGAGGTCGCGCCACTGCACTCCAGCCTGGCGCCTGGTGACGGAGTGAGACTCTGTCTCGAAAAAAAAAAAGAAAAGAATTAAGTATTTTCTTCTTTTGCTTTTCTATATAAGTTTTAGAATAAGCTTATATATATATACAAAAAAACTTTACTAGAATTTTGATAGAAATTGCTTTAAACCTGTATATCAATTTGAGAAGAACTTACGTCTTTCCTATGTTGATTCTTCTAATCCAAGAACACAAAATATCTCTCTACTTATCTCTCTACTTATTTAGAGCTACTTATTTAGACCTTTGGTCTAGATTTTTTTTTTAATCAAAGAGCTAAATAAGTAGATCATGAAAAAAATCAGTGTTTTATAGTTTTTAGCATAAAAGTCCTATATATGTTTTGTCTGATTTATAATTATTTTATTTTTGAGCAGTTATAAATATTACTGTATTTTTCTCTTCCATATATTCATTGCTAGTATACAAACATAAAATTGACTTTTGTGTTCATCTTGTACCTTGTGATCTTGCTGAATTCACTTTTTAGAAGGTTTTATAAATTCCTTGGGATTGTCTACATAGACTATGATGTCACATGCAAAGAAAGATAGTTTTATTTCTTGCTTTCTCATTTGTATGCCTTTTATTTCTTTTTCTGGCCTTACTGCAGTGGCTAGAACTTCAGTACTATGCAGAAGAGCAGTGGCTTATATCTTTTGAAAAATTTAGAAATTTTCAACTATTACTTCTTTGAGTACTTTTCCAGTCCTACTCTATTTCTCTTTTCTTCACAAATTTATAACCTTTTTTATGTTCCTGCATATTCCTGAAGCTCTGTCCGTTCATTGGTTTTCTATTTTCTCTCTGTTGTTCATATAGAGTAATTTCTATGATTCTATCTTCAGTTTCACCAATTTATTTATTTATTTATTTTACTTTAAGTTCTGGGGTACATGTGCAGATCGTGCATGTTTGTTACGTAGGTATACACGTGCCATGGTGGTGGTTTGCTGCATCCATTGTCCCCACATCTACATTAGGTATTTCTTTTAATGCTATCCCTCCCCAATCCCCCCACCCCCTGCTATTCTTCCTCTAGACCCCACCCCTCAGGCCCGGGTGTATGATGTTCCCCTCCCTGTGTCCCTGTGTTCTCATTGCTCAACGCCGACTTATGAGAACACGCGGAGTTTCACCAATTCTTTGCACTGCCCTCTTCATTCTGCTATTGAGCCCATCACTTGAGGTTTTTTTACTTCAGTTACTGTAAACTTTAGTGCTGAAATTTTCATTTCATTCTTCTTTATGTTTTCTATTTCTTTGCTGGCATGTACTTTTTCTTTGCTGACACTTTGGTGTCTTTATTTTTTCACTTGTTTCAAGTTTTTTTTCACTTGTTTCACTTGTTCATAACTTCTCATTGAAGTATTTTATGATGTCAAACACCATATAATTCTAACATCTGTGTCACTTCAGTGTTGGGATATGTTGACTTTTCTCATTCAGTTTGAGATATTTGTGTTTCTTAACACAATGAGTGTTTTTTGTTTTTTGAGACAGAGTTTCACTCTTGTTTCCCAGGCTAGAGTACAATGGCACTGCAACCTCCACCCCCCAGGTTCAAGCAATTCTCCTGCCTCAGCCTCCCAAGTAGCTGGGATTACAGGTCCCCACCACCACACCCAGCTAAATGTTGTATTTTTAGTAGAGACAGGGTTTCACCATGTTGGCCAGGCTCATCTCGAACTCCTGACCTCAGGTGATCCACCTGCCTCAGCCTCCCAAAGTGTTGGGATTATAGGCATTAGCCACCATGCCTGGCGATGACTGATGTTTTTAAATTGATCCTAGACATTTGTGGTACTTTCTTTCGAGGCACTAGATCTTATTTAAATCTTGCGTTTTAGCCGATCTGCTGACAGCACTCTGACAGATGAACACAGTGCCACCTCCCTACTCCCAGACTGGGTTGGAAGGCCAGACTCTTCACTCAGCCTCCAATGACACCGGGATAGAGAGGCATGCCCCATTAACATCACATTGAGGTGGTATTAGGCTCTCCACATGGTCTCCAATGACAGTGTAGGAGTGGGCAGTATCATTACTGCTAAGTAGTGATAAAAGTCCTGAATCCCTGCAAGGTATCCTCTTATACTATATTAGTGGGGAGGGACAGAGATGCTTTGATATTGCCAGGTATAGGTGGCTTTCTGCATTGATACCCACTGACAACGTAGGGAGAGGAGTTGTTAACATCCATGTGGTATCACGTGAAACATGATAACACCAAAATGGCTGGAGCATCTCACAACAGCTCTAGGAGGATGGAAGTATAGTCTCCCCACTGGAACCTTTCTGGCAATGGTAGTTGTTTTTATTTTTGTTTGTTTTGTTTTTTTCTGTGGTTTTGGCAGGAGTAGGACTGCGGCTGCCTAAAAGTTTTCTTTCTAGGCTGCCTCTTTCCTGGGCTTTGGCTAGGTAGAATAAGTCTTCCTTGAGGCTTTATTTATCTGTTTGTTGGTATTTCCAAGTGTTCACTTCTTCAGTATGTAGCCTGGTATATACAGGACAAAATGAAAACAAAGGAAACTCATCACCATGTTTTTCCCTGGGTCCTGAGCTCCCTAGCTAATCTGCCTCCTTCTCATTACCTTTCAAAGTCTTATGTTTGTTTTATGCTCTTATTTGTGTTAAAGCTACAACATCTTTTTAAATCTGTCTGTTAATTTTAATTTGAGTGTTGTAGGGATGTGGTATTTTGCAGATCATTTTGTAAACTGAATTGTTTGTTTTCTCAGATACCTGTTACATCTGCTTTCCTGAGTTTTAATTCTCCTCCTGCTAGTTTTCGTCACATGTGTCTTAGTTTTGGTACCCCTAGAAGCAGCTCTTAAGACAAAGATGTGAGTGCCAAACTAGGCTCTTTGTTAACTATTCCCCTGTTGAAAAACATCTGGGCTGATTCCTGTTTTTGTCTTTTACAAATACAGCTGCTGTGAACATTCGTGTTCAGGTTTTGTGGGAACATAAGTTCTCATTCTCTGGGATAAATTCCAAAGAATACAATTGCTGGGTTGTATGGTAATGGCATGTTTAATTCTGTAAGATATTGCCACACAGTTTTCCTATGTGGCTAAACATTTTACATTCCCACCAGCAGTAAGTGAGTGATTTACTTTCTCTGCCTCATTGCCAGCATTTGGTAGTGTCGGTATTTTTAATTTTAGCCATTCTGAGAGGTTTGTAATCATACCTTACTGTGATTTTAATTTGCATTCCCCTAGTGGCTAATGTTAAACATCTTTTCATGTGCTTATTTGCCATCTGTATATACTCTTCAGTGAATTTTTTTACTTCTGTTGCCTATCTAATTGAATTGTTTTTTACTCTTAAGTTTTGAAAATTTTTTAAAATTCTCAATGCTGTACTGGTTCTTCACTGGACAGGTGATTTGCAAGTATTTTTCTCCCAGTCTCTAACTTCTTTTTTATCCTCTTTACGTGGGTTTTCACAGAACAAAAGTTTTTAACAACTATATATTTAGTAATTTTATCTTTCTAAACTGTGTAATCTTTTGGGAGTTAACCTTTTTCATTCACTTAATATTTCCAAGATTCATCAAATTGTAGCCATACTACCTTTATGTTGACAGCTACATATTTCATTGTGTGAATATGCTCCCATTTATTCACCTAATTCCCAATTATGGGCATTTCTGTTGTTTCTAGGCTCTTGTTTCTATGAGCAATGTTACAGACATTCTTATTTGTACTTTCTTCTGCACAGACATAATGTTTCCTATTGACAATGACTAGTAGTAGAGTAGCTCATTCACAGAATCTGTGAATTTTAAACTTTTGAAGGTCACGCCAAAGCATATTCCAAAGTGGTTACATTAATTTACTCTCTCACCATGGGAGCTATATCTATTCCAATATTTTATACCATCAGACTTTGTAATTATTACCAATCAAATAAGGCCTCGTTTTGGCCTTGTGGCTCTTCTATAGTCATCACAAGGCTGAGCAACTCTTCATGTACTTGTTGGGTTCATGTGAGTCCTCTTTGTGGCATGCTTCTTCTGATCTCTTTAGTGCTTTTCTGTTGAATTTACGCTCTTCTTCTTGATCCACAGAAGTTCTTTATATATTTTTGACACCAGTCCTTCACCATACATGTGCATTGCAAATATCCGCTTCCAGTTCGTGTCTTGGCTTTCAGTTTCTTGAAAACATCTTTAGTGAGCAAATATTCTTATTTTTAGTATTATAGAATTTATCAATTTTATAACAGATTCTTTTTGTATCTTATTTAAGAATCTTTCCTTACCAAGGACCTAAATATATTCACTGGATTTTCTACTAGGAGTTAAACATTTTTGGGTTTGACGGTTAAGTTCTTCATTCATCTGGAGTTGAATTTTGCATATGATATGAGGTAAAGATCCAATTTCATGTTTTTCCAAGTGAATAACAATTTCCTACAGTACTTCACAGCACAAGACAATTTCCTCCAGCCTTGAGTAGCTGGGGAGACTGGATCCTTCCTCAAACCACAGATGAGAGAGTTGCCACAGATGAGAGGAAACTGGGGGCAGTGAGAAATTATTAACTGGGGAGACACAGGTATTGGAAGAAAGTCAAAAAGGGCCTGGCACCATGGATGGGAAAGCAGGCTGAGAATGAAGTTTTTAAAGTTATGTTCTTGGCTTTTCCCATAGTGTTCTAGATAAACCATTATCTGCTTCATTTTCTGTAAGGAAGAAAAGTGTCAGAGCCAGCCCAGTGTGAGTATCAGGAAGTATTATCATAGTTCCATTCAAGCATGGCTGAAGGAGAGAACAGATGGTAACCAGCACAAACAGAGACTGGGTCATTTTTTGGGAAGACACCCTTTATCAGCCCTAGTCAACCTCTTTTCCAAACTCCACCATGCCCCAAAGGTAGAATGACCGTAATCTACACATAACATTCTTGGAAAAGGTAAGTTCTTGTGAATGACATGGAGGGAGGTAGCTGAGTTGGTAGCGAACAGAAAAACCTTCATTCAGATAAATAGTAGCTCCAGAGGCTCTCTACTCTGAGGGAGGTTCCCACTTCGAACTCCCTCTCACTTCATTTCCGGTGCTCAGACTTTAGCCCATTTCTCTATGAACATTTTAGTAGCCAAACTAGCTGATACTGGAAGCTGAAGTGTGTCTTAATCTTAATCTTAACTGCAGATAAAAATCACCTGGAGAGATTTTTTTTTAAATCTGGATCCCCCAAGTCACACCCAGACCAATTAAATCAAATGTCTGACTATGGGATCCAGGTATCAGCATTTTTTTTAAACTCCATGTGATTTTGATGTACAGCCAAGGTTAGGAACCCACTGTGAGGATTATATGACTACAGGGAAAAATACCACGCAAGCTGAGGACTGCTACCTCTGTAAGAGAATACAAACTAAACAACCCATAAAAAGCAAAGCGGAAGTACTGAAACTATAAATCTAAAAGAAGAATCAGTAGAAATCCCAAGTATGGAAAAATACAATAACTGAAATAAAGAACTCAATAATGGGTTGAATAGCAGAATGAAAACAACTGGGTAATGGATTAATGTGCTCCGAGATCAGGATGAAGAACAACTCAAAACACATGGGGAGTGGGGAGCAATGCAAAAATACACATAAAAAGGTAAGAAAGATAGCACATACAGGTGTAGAATGAGTTCCAGAAAGAGAGAGAAATATAAAGAAATCCTAGCACTTTGGGAGGCTGAGGAGGGTAAATTACTTGGGGTCAGAAGTTTGAAACCAGCCTGGCCAACATAGTGAAACCCCATCTCTACTAAAAACACAAAAAGTTAGCCAGGCGTGGTGTTGGATGCCTGTAATCCCAGCTACTCAGGAGGCTGAGGCAGGAGAATCGCTTGAACCTGGCAGGCTCAGGTTGCAGTGAGCTGAGGTCGCACTATTGCACTCCAGCCAGGGTGACAGAGTGAGATTCCATCTCAAAAAATAATAATAATAATGATGATCAAGAAACTCTCAGAATTAAGGATCCCTTTCAGGTTTACAGGGATCATAGAGTGCAAAATAGAATATATAATTTAAAAAACACTTAGATGCATTATTGTCAAATTTTAAAACCTCACAGACAATGAGAGTAACACAAAACTTTCTAGAGAGAAATGGCAGCCCTTCTACGTAAGAATAATCAGATTGATATTGGTAGCAATGCTAGGTACAAGAAAATAACAGAGTAATCATTTATTCAAATTTCACATGTGTTAACTTTGTTCAGTTGATAAAAATATCTTCCAAAAAGCCACATCACAATTAATGGAGAAAATTTAGATGCACTCCCTTTAGAATGAAGAAAAGACAAGGATGGCTACTATTGCTACTGCTTTCAACGTAGTACTGGAGCTGCAGGCTTCCACAATAACAAAGGAAAAGGAATAAATGTATAAGGATTGGAAGATACAAGACAAAATTCTCATTGTTTACAGATGATATAGAAACCTAAAAGATTCAACAAACTAGAGCTCAGGAAAGTGACTGGACATAACTTTCTAAGTTTCAGCTTACAAATATCAGTGAGTTCCTCTACATCAGCAAAGTCCAACTAGGTCCAAACACCTATTGAAATTAATAAATAAATAGAAAGAGGCTAAGGTAGAATGATAACCTGAGCCTGGGAAGCTGCAGTGCAGTGAGCCATGATCTTGCCATTGCACTCCAGTCTAGGCCCTATCTCAAAAAAAAAAAAAAAAAAAAAATTTAAGGGTTTTTGTGCACAAAACAAATGATAAGCAAAGTTAAATGATGAGTGACACTCTGAATGTTTATAAATGCACAAAGTCTAAATCCAGTTGAGGATCACTGCCTAGAATGTATACACAACACCTGAAAAACATCAAAGGGTCTGGAAATGTAAGAAGCTAAAAGTAAAGAAAAAGTACTGGAGACAGAATATGTATTCTCACAGAGGTTTCAAAAGTAATCAGTGAATTTTCCTTGTATTCATCATCCCCTTATTGCTTTATACAGAGATTCAGAACTTGTGAGTTTCTTGTCCTTCAAAAATATTTCCCTAAAGCAGTAGTTCTCAAAGTGTGGCTCCCAGGCAGGGCAGGAGAATCAGGTCATCTGCAAGTTTGTTAGAAAAGCAGTTTCTGGGGCCCACCCTGGACCCAGCAATCTGAATCACCAACCTGTGGGTGAGGACCCAGAATCTGTGCTTTGACAAGCCCTCCAGGGAGTCTGTTGGATACTCCAGTTGGAAGACCATATAATGCTATCAAGTACAATTAATTCAGGTGTTCTGAGGGCCCCCTGCGACATATACCTTTTATCTAGGATACCAGTCAAAGTGATCATTTTTCAGCTTAATATCTGTCACAATACATACTCTTTAAACAGGTACCTTTAGAAATATTTTTAAATAGGACACATATAAACAACAACATTTTAAAGAAAACCAAAAGGTAAAATTTTTCACTTATTCATAACGACAAGATTTCTAATTATCCTCTTTTCCCTTTAGATCTTCCAAAACAAAACCCCATCACTCTTGGCATTGAAACTCTTCACCTCACAAGTGACAGTGTAGGCCTTTCGTTCTGGCTTTTTGGGAAGCCTTTCTATTCTTTTGTACCCCTCTGTTATTGGCACTTTTGTCTCCTCTATTTTTCCATTATTTATTTATTTGTTAAATTGAGACAGGGTCTCGTTCTGTTGCCCAAGCTGGAGTGCAGTGGCACAATTTCAGCTCACTGCAATCTCTGCCTCCTGGGTTCAAGCGATTCTCCTGCCTCAGCCTCCCAAGTAGCTGGGATTACAGGTGCCCGCCACCCCAGCCAGCTAATTTTGGTATTTTTAGTAGAGACAGTTTACACCATGTTAGCCAGGCTGGTCTTGAACTCCTGGCCTCAAGTGATCCGCCCACCTCGGCCTCCCAAAGTGCTGGGATTACAGGCATAAGCCACCATGCCTGGCTATTTTTCCATTGTTTTTTATTTTCATACTTGCAAAAGTTTAAAAGACATCTGAAAGAGAAAGTGATAAAAGGTGATAAAATGCCTGTTCTCTCCTGTTGCCATCATTTAATAAAAGAAACAAAAAATTAGGAAAGTTCTAAGCCCACCATGAAGTTCTTCACAAGAAAAGACAGCTGGCACCTATGCTCACATCTAATAAATGAAAATATTTCAACTATTTGAAAAAGAAGTTATATAACATTTTCTCATTTTGTACTATTTGGATATAATTGTTTTCTTAATACAAGTGAGTTATAGTAGTATATTGGGCAGCAAATTACACAGTGGTTCTTTAAGAATAGCTTTAAGAAGTAATTTCCTACTTCTTTAGGTCAATTTTTTAGTTTTGACCTAAAGAAGTAGGACATTCTTTTAACGATTGTTAAAACTGAGTCTCAAATACGAATAAATGTTGATGATGGGCTGGGCGTGGCTCACACCTGTAATCCCAGCACTCTGGGACACCAAGGCAGGAAGATCACTCAAGCTCAGGAGTTTGAGACCAGCTTGGGCAACATAGTGAGACCCTATCTCTACACATCCACACACAAAAATTAAGTTAGCCAGGTATGGTGGTGCACACCTGTAGTCCCAGCTACTTGGGAGGCTGTGGTGGGAGGATCACTTGAGACCAGGAGGTTGAGGCTGGAATGAGCCAGGACAGGTATACTGCACTCCAGCGTGGGTAACAAAGTGAGAGCCTGTCTCACAAAAAAGAAATATTGATGAAAAAGACGGAATCAGCACTGGAAAGCCATCTTAAAGGCATCTCACACAATGTGGTATGAGACATGTTTTAGATGTCCCCAGAAAACTGGGAACAACAGCCCAGTGGTCTTTCTGCCTTTTCCCAACACGACTGAGAACAGAGAATGCGGGGGCAAGCCTGATAGCCCATTTGAGTGGCTTCTGAAACAGATCTTCAGGGTTCTCCTACTCTCCAACTGCCCAAGGCAGCTGTGTGCCTTGGGGGCTTCTTTCTTTGCAGGAGGCAGAGTACTCAGAATTGCCTATGAGAGGGAAGCTGCAGGTCTCCAGCAAGCCTGAGGAAATTTGGAAACGACTGGTCCATTCAGTAAGGCTGCTTTATGTGGCTCCCTCCAAATAAATCAGAGGTTAGAACATAAGCTTCCTTCCATCATGACTTGACTTAAATACACATCCATAAGTAGAAACATAACTTCTGTCTTCCTCCTCTTCCCACCCACCCACCCACAGCTGAGACAGCCCTGGGCAAAACTCCAGCATGCCTGCCTTTCACATACCACTTCCTGTACTATCTTTCCAGAAACTATTTTCTCAAAGAACCTGAATCATTTCACTCCAGAACAGTCTAAAGCACCATTTAGATCGCAAGTTTCTGAACAAAGCTTTAAAAAGTGGTTTTGTAGCAACATTACAGAATTATCCCCCAAACTGCCTTATAATTATCATTTTGATCAAAGGGAAACCAGAGAGACATTAGCCAGGAACACAGAGCATGGGCCTAAGAAGAGAATCTTTAAGACCTAATTTCCAGTGTCCAGTTTTGAGTTTGAAACACCTGACCCAGCTGCATTATTTTAAACCAGCTCAGTTCACAACTTTTTAAACAGTTTGTATATCCTTCAGTTTAACAAACAGCCCAATCTTCTTCAGAGAGAGCCCTTGAAACACAAAGCTTCTCAATTCTCCCTTGGAGGACAGTTGTTTTCTATTCAGTTTTTATCATGTAGGGAAAAGTGATCGCAAGCCTAGAAATTACCACTGTTGAGTGCCAGTGTCATGCTGGGTGTTAATTGGGGCCCGGGGACAATGGCTACACCTGGACGGTGGCAGGTGGGTAAGGAGAGCTGATTTCAGAGCCAAGCTCACAGCCCCACCCTGCTGCAAAGAGCAGATCCAAGGAGCTTGGAGCCAGGAGAACGTGGGGAGTGAATTCCCAATCTCCAGGATAGTTTTATTTTTAAATCATCAAACACACAAGACACTTGTGTGTTTCCCAGCATACTCTTAAAACACTTAGGGCAACCTAAGTCTAAAGTAGTAGTTTTCCCCTTAGTTACAAGAAGACACAATGAGCTGTTAAAAGATAATTTTATGACTGCTAAAAAATATGCAACTTTAAATAGATGCAATAAAAAACGATAAAGGGGATATCACCACCGATTCCACAGAAATACAAACTACCATCAGAGATTACTACAAACAACTCTATGCACATTAACCAGTAAACCTGGAAGAAATGGATACATTCCTGGACACTTGCAGCCTCCCAAGCCTAAACCAGGAAGAAGTTGAAACCCTGAATAGACTAATAACAAGGGCTGAAGTTGAGGCAGCAATTAATAGCCTACTAACCAAAAAAAGCCCAGGTCCAGATGGGTTCACAGCCAAATTCTACCAGACATACAAAAAGGAGCTGGTACCACTCCTTCTGAAACTATTCAGAACAATCCAAAAAGAGGGAATCCTTCCCATATCATTTTATGAGACCATCATCATCCTGATACCAAAACCTGGCAGAGACTCAAAAAGAAAAGAAAACTTCAGGCCAATATCCATGATGAACATAGATGCAAAAATCTTCAATAAAATACTGGCAAACCAATTGCAACAGCACACCAAAAAGCTTATCCACCATGATCAAGTAGGCTTCATCCCAGGGATGCAAGGCTGGTTCAACATACGCAAGTCTATAAACGTAATTCCCCACATAAACAGAACCAAAGACAAAAACCACATGATTATCTCAATATATGCAGAGATGGCCTTCAACAAAATTCAACAGCCCTTTATGCTAAAAACTCTCAGTAAACTAGGTATCGACGGAATGTATCTCAAAGTAATAAAAGCTGTTTATGACAAACCCACAGCCAATATCATACTGAATGGGCAAAAACTGGAAGCATTCCCTTTGAAATCTGACACTAGACAAGGATGCCCTCTCACCACTCCTATTCAATATAGTATTGGAAGTTCTAGCCAGAGCAAACAGGCAAGAAAGAGAAATAAAGGGTATTCAATTAGGAAAGGAGGAAGTCAAAGTGTCTCTATTTGCAGATGACATGATTGTATATTTACAAGACCCCATCATCTCAGCCCAAAATCTCCTGAAACTGATAAGAAATTTCAGCAAAGTCTCAGGATACAAAATCAATGTGCAGAAATCACAGGCATTCCTATACACCAATAACAGACTTAAAGAGAACCAAATCAAGAACAAACTGCCATTCACAATTGCTACAAAGAGAATAAAATAAATACCTAGGAATACAACTAACAAAGGATGTGAAGGACCTCTTCAAGGAGAACTACAAACCACTGCTCAAGGAAATAAGAGAGGACACAAACAGATGGAGAAACATTCCATGCTCATGGTTAGGAAGAACCAATACTGTGAAAATGGCCATACTGCCCAAAGTAATTTATAGATTCAATGCTATCCCCATTAAGCTACCTAAACCCTCTTCACAGAACTGGAAAAAACCACCTTAAACTTCATATGAAACCAAAAGAGAGCCCGCATGGTCAAGTCAATTCTAAGCAAAAAGAACAAAGCTGGAGGCATCATGCTACCTGACTTCAAACTATACAAAAAGGCAACAGTAATCAAAACGGCATGGTACTGGTACCAAAACAGAGATATAGACCAATGGAACAGAAGAGAGGCCTCAGAGACAATGCCACACATCTACAACCATCTGATCTTTGACAAACCTCACAAAAACAAGCAATGGGGAAAGGATTCCCTGTTTAATAAATGGTGTTGGAAAAACTGGCTAGCCATGTGCAGAAAGCAGAAACTGGACCCCTTCCTGACACCTTACACTAAAATTAACTCCAGATGGATTAAAGACTTA